>JAMPIV010002957.1:0-72500 GCA_024509875.1 Oreohelix idahoensis
CTCTCTCCCTTTTTCACACGCCTCGCTAGCAATCCTTTCTCTGCCCGTCTCATCACGTGACGTAGAGTGGCTATTAGGCTGGGGTAGTGAAGTGCCAAATTGGGCATTAAAACTACTGCATTTTCTAACTCCCAACACCGATCATCCTTGTCACGAAAGGGTAGTTGTTATTTAAAGTATAAGGTATCCTGGACAAAAAGATGTATCAGAGGATACCAGGATAGTGCCAGGTAAGAGACTGGTCTTACAAGAAATACCCCCTTTTCTGAAACAGAATAAGGGTGTATTGACATCAAAGGTTAGAATCCGGCTGCATAAACCTCCAGGTGTAAAGAGAGTAGATGTCCTGAAAGTCTATGTGCTCCCTTCCAAGATCCGCCTTTGTATTATGTGTTCTTATTATTTATAATATTTATGTTGGTTATGTTGGCTTATTATGCTAGGGGTACTAATTAAGGTCTATCTCTATATTTATAATATGTATCAACAAAACTTGTAACTCAATGTAAATAATTTCAGCAAGTCTGATGGTACATATTTACAATTTGTTAAACCTATAACGGTTCTCTTTTCGGTTAGGTATTTTAGAAAAACTCAAAGGTATTTACATCATAAAATAAATAAACATAGAAACTTTAATTATCAAACAGACTTCTGTAGTTAAGTCTCTAAATTTTCTCTACACTGATTAATATTATAATTCACTATAGTTTGTCAATGAGTTGAACTGTGAAGGTAGTAATAGATACATTCTGTCCACAAGTAATCATCCTTCACTGTGTTTTTATTTCGTTATATTTTATTTCATAGTGGTATATGCTGAATAGGCTGCCCAGTGGCTATGTGTTGCCACTTATCTTGTGGTTTGACAAAACAATCATACTCCCGCCATGGACTAACACGTCTGTGAATTGCCAGGCAGTGGAAAATGGGTGACTGGCTACAATGACTTCACGAGCACTTGCACCTCAGAGTCCAACAGAGTTAGATGATTCAGATACTTCTAGTAGTTTGCAGGATAAATCCTGGAATACAAATAATCACAACCCCTGTATGGTCCAGCACTATTCTGTCCTTACATACAATGGACATAACACACAATGTCAGACATTGTGCTAACATATGCACAGTACAATTTACCTCACTACCAATCACAGCCAGTTCACTGTGACTACAATTTCCTTATAAATCCCAAGTTAGATTCCTTTGTCCATGATCTGCTTCCATACAATGACTTGGTCTAGTATAAAATTACTAAGTAATATCTTGATCGATTCATTACAACAATTCCTGTCAATCCTTCCTTAAGTTCCTGATAAATGTCATTCCTTTAAGAAATACTCCTTCAAATACATTATCAAACTTACAGTCGTATTTGTGTCATCATTCTCAATTATTCTACACATTTCACAATGCTGGTATTCGTCTCTAAAAGTCAACACATGCTTGCTTTCCAGCCGACAGCACACTCGTTCTGTAATATCTNCATACGACTATTACACTGTTACCGCTTCTTCTGTTCAGCTTGCAGTTTTTGAATTTTGTGGCATCAATTTAGCCAAGGGCAAGGTCTTATATACTAGTACATCCGCCGTATCGGATGACATGGGGTAAAAGTGGTGATAAAAATCTCAAACTGAGGTATAATTTTCCTATCTGTTCAGTTAGTAAAAACTAGTTTTTCAATTATCTTCCTTATTTATGGGTCGATTTTGATCATCTAAAGCTTGAATTATACGGTGAATTATTCTGTATTAATCTATCTACTAATTAGTTAGTTTGCAAACTGCATTTTAATATATGCATGCTTTAACTAGCTAAGTTGGGACTATTCCTGATGTAACGAAGCTCTTTCACTCAATATTTCTCTCTTACTAGAATACTATTCGAGAAAGTTTATACACCTACCTCTAGCGTAACATTACCGTTGTTGAATTATATAATTCTTTCCGGTGAAACTTCTTTATTCTTTCCAAAATTAAATGGCATTGTACCATCGGTTACACAAAATGGGCCTCTATGTTCAAGCCTAGTACGTTTTACAATACACACCAAGAATGACGCGTTTTCATTCGCCAGTGTATCTAAGAGTTCTTAACATATGGCGTGCGGTATGGTCAGATTTACTCCTAATTATTTAGAAAATCGTGTTGCAAGACAGACTAAATCACGACAATCCTTGACAATTTGCCAGAATCAATCAAAGATAATTGAGTCTCCCCTTATAAATATTTTAGTATCCAAAATACCGCTAAAGATTACAGGAATGATCGATCCTAGATTTTGGCTTCATTGAAAGTGTCCAGAACGTGCTCCATTTACGTTTGTTATGTATCTATCATCGTTATTACTGTTAGTGCTCCTTACAGAGCATGAGCTACCACTGTAGCTGGCTCCCCTGCAGGAAGTCTGTACCAAACATTCACATACTCTTGTAGCCGTGATTAAAGTAGCAGTTTGTTTTTACATAAACTTGTTTTTGTTTCGTTTTGTCACATTTTCCTATGGTATTAATCCTCACTAAGTTTCCTTCACATAGTGTATAACATAATTATAGTTTTTTTTTTAAACTTTGAAGATCTGACCTTTAAACTTTGACACCATAATAAAACTCAAGGAGACAGAAAACTCATTGCGTCTAACATGAGGAAACAACCTCGTCTTTTGAGAGTTAATACACAAACATATTAAAAAACATAACTTAATAAAATATATTCTGAATTTCTCGTCAACTCGCATCTCTACCTGACAACAAACTTTCAAGAAACAAGCCCATTGCAATTTATATACTTATTTTGAATCCATTACCCAGGACATGCGTAATAATGGAGGTGCAAATTTGCTTCTAAGAAACTTCTAGAAGCATTGTATGACGGGTGTCAGAATCAAGAGACGATGAGATACCAGAAGTGTTTCTCAGACATTGATTGCGACGTCTGTAGCTCTTTAATTTCATCCTTGAGCTAATTTTTTTAAATGTATATTCAGGCGTGAATATCTGCATTCCTCTTCCGCGCGCCAAACAGAAATGATACACAAAAAGACAAATCGATATTAAGTGCTGATTAATGCATTTTAATAACCCCAGTGCAAAAGCTAAGCAGATATTCCTATCCTGGGCAGATCGGTTAGCGAAAATTGGCGTGGATTCCTTGTATACTTAATTCTGTTATGTTCATACATTTATGATATCTGATTTTCAACCCAAAAATGAAAACCGAAATTCTCCCATCAGAACGTTGACTTTTTTTTCATTAGGAAATGCTTTTGTGAATGTAGAAAATTAAATCGTGGCGAATAAAATGGTGAACTAGAATGATGAAATGGACTAGATTATTACTTTTTATGAATCCTGGAACAAATAAAGAGTTTGTCATATCTTGGACATATAATAATATAATATGGCAGATGCAAAACAGGAACCAAAAAGAGAACAGGAATGGTCAAAGTTACATCCAACATCTTCAGACAGATACTAACATCTAAACAACAATCTCACAAAAATATTCTTCATTATTGTGTGGTGTAGAAACATGGAAAATGAACAGGCAATTAGAGGAAAGAGCTGAGGCCTTTGAGATGTGGATATATAGAAGAATGTGGCTTATATGATAGAAAGAGAAGAAAACAAATAAAGAGGTCCTAGAAAACCTAGGATTGAAAATAGAATTCATGAAGGAGGTTAAAATTTGTAGTTAACATTTTGGCCATGTAAGAAGACATAACACCTTGCTGAAGACCATAATACAAGGAAGAGTTGAAGGCAGACGTGCAAGGCGAAGACAACGCTATATGTGGGACGATAAAAGCAAGAGATTGACACGAAAGAGTCAATAAAAGTGTACGGTCAAGACAAGAGACAGAAGTCGTTTGAGATCCATAGCAGCCGGCCTTAAATGTGAAGATGGCAGCTGACTATGAGGATTCGAGGGCCCATAGTTTTGATACCTGAATTCACAAGAGCGATATAAGCCATTGTGGCAAAATATGTAACTCCGATGCCGTAATATTCTTGGAAGAACGTAAATATCGTCCAATCAGAAGCGCGCATCTCGCTTGCTTGCGACGGAACCTATAATGGCGTGATAGAAGAAGGAATATTTGTGCGTTAATGTACTTCGACTGTAAGATTGTAAGAGTGGATTGTAAGAGAACGAATACCAGAAAGAAGTGATATTAGTTTCTTTTGTTGAAGGATAATGCCAGGCATATGCATTCCGAAGGAAACTTCGATATGTTATTCCAATTCGGAGAAAATTGATCGTAAGTAGACCAGTTTCTTTAATAATACTGTGTCGATCCTCTTCACAAATTCGTCATAAATTGAATTCAGAACATATTAAGAAAATCTTTATAGGCAAAGAAAGCAGAAGTTCCACCAATTAAAAGGAGAGACATCGATGACAATGATAGATAATCTGGTTAAGAAGAACGAGGAAGTTTTGTAGACCATGCTTGCACAAATCACAAAAAATCAGCTCGCAATTGCATTTTCCAAAACGCAGCGACGAGTTGTGACGTCAGTGGTTTCCCATACGTCGTACTATGGCCTATAAAAAGGAGGGAGGCATTTTCAAAAATGACACAACGCCATAAATACAGAAGACAGAACGGACTACATGAGATAGAGAGAAGCGTGCCAAGAAGCTAATTTTCCAAATAAAAGGATATAGTATGCAAGATAAATGAGAGTGAAAGGGCAGAATGTTAGACGGGCCTGCGCGCCCAATTCTCAACCCTTCGAAAATAAAGTTAGTTCGTTCGTTCGTTCGTTCGTTCGTTCTGCATGTCGGGCAGCTACTATCTAACACCAAAACTGAGTCCAGATTTGTAATTCTGACCAATTCTAGTGTGTATGGATGATTACTTTGTATATTTGTTAATAATTCATATTTTATTGCAAGACAAATATGTTAGATTGAAATGTATTATCAGGATCGATAATAGAGGACTGACTTGTAAATTAATTTTGTGGATGATGAAAAAGAGCACGATACTTTCAAGGGTTAAGCAAGGAATTTCTATTCAGGATTGCTCAAAGCTTTTAACAGGTTACAACACTTTATAGATGACTTGGGAGTCTGAATTGTGAAAGGCGACTGAAGCATCATGATTTCTGTACATATACTGTACTATATTGTTTTCATGTAAAGATATTTTAGAATAGGTTGCAGATAGACACATGTATTGATATGTGATACTAACATAGAACAGAGCCATGTGTCATGCATACACATGCACCACACTGAACACTTCACACCTATGGATACGTAGACTTGTGGGCCCTAAGAAAGAGGCTATCCACACGTTATTATATTGTTTCAGGTTTCTGTTGGTTACACTAAAGCGAAGGTCGAAGAACTAGTTCCACTCGTGACATCCTTCAGTAAGCAAGGAGCAAAAGTGTGAGAATCTATATTCGTGTGCTGAGCTCCATCTGTAGTTAGTAGCTTAGTACAAGACCAGCAAGGCGTTTGTGATAATCCAATATATAGAAGCAGAGAGACATTCAAAGACATTCAGATAAGTACCCTATGTAGGAAATTCGACAATTACGTGAGAAGTCCAAAAAGAACAATTAAAGTGTAGTGATGAAAAAGACTGTTCTAAAGTTAGTAGTATAAATAATACAAGAACAATGGTTTTGAGTAATTGCATACTTTTATTGAAAGTGAATTATTTGTCTATGTAATTACAAATATATATATAAATTCCAAATTCATATTTTTCAGTTTCCACATTTTCATCAAGAAGAAGAAGAAAATAAAATAATATAAATAAAATGATTCAGTAATTGTATTCCAGACTTGGTCAATTCTATGTTGTTTGATAATTTTGACTTTACTACTTCTTCTTTGATCCTTAGCCGCCGACCGTCAAAGCAGTCAGCAGCCATTACGCCTGGTGGCGTCTTGTAGGGCAACAACAAATTGATTCCACTTTGCTCGGTCGGCGGCCATCCTTCGTACAGTGCCCCAACTCTGGTTCATTCTTTGCATCTCAGCCTCCACAGTCCTCCGCCAAGTTGTTTTTGGTCGGCCTCTCTTTCGTTTTCCTTCAGGGGTCCATAGCATAGTTGTTCTTGTGATATGGCCAACCCTTTGACTTTACTTAATTGAATTTTATTTGTAGTTTAGCATAGGATAGTTATGAACGAAGTGGCATCCTAGTCTCTTGATCTACTCATTACCATATTGTCAGGAGCACTTTACAGCCTTAACTATACCTGTGCCATCCATACACCAGTGCTCATTCCCGAGACTGGGGTATACTCTTTTAGTCAGAATTCTCTTCTGAACTATCATCAAATACAACCAACTTCGTTACAGCTATCTCAATTTACGAGTTCTATCATTTTTACACTTTCATTTAATTTGATATGAGAGTTCTTTGGATGTTGCAAATCTCTGAGCCCTTAGTTCACAAGGTTTCATGTGACCTAGGATGCTAAAATTTTGCGCAGATCCTCTATTGTGGTATTCTTTGAACTATCAGAATTCTAAGACAAAGAATTAGAAATCAGTGAGTGACTATGCCATTATAAGGAAGAGCACATTCAAGTATGTACTGGATGCTAGAGTCTGGAGAGGACCAGAGATTGGAAGTGATCATTACCTGCTGACAATTAAAAAGAACAACTGAAAGAGTTGCACGGCCTAAGAATTGCCCACCATCACGCAAGAAACAGTTAACGAACGGGAGAGATGAGCGTTAAGACCGACGAGCTCAGGGAGCTAGAAGTTAGGGCCAGGTATCAGGGGCTTATTGCTACAGCATTGAGAAACATAGAAGATCAACCTGATGTCCTGGAAACCCTCTGGCTTAAATCAAAGGACATCGTAATGACAGTGGCAGCAGAAACATATGGTAAAGACTAACTAGGGAAGAAGCGAAAGAGGACACCTTGGTGGACAGAGGAAGTTGAAGAGAAAATAAGAGAGAAGAAAAAGGCATCAACACAATACTTAGAAGCTAAAAACACAGCAGAGAGATGGAGAAATATAGAGAATATGTGATACTCAGAACAGAAGTAAACACAAAGTTGATAGCAGCAAAAGATAAATCATGGGAAGAGTTTGAAGAAAACTTAGAAAAAAGATGCTCAAGAAAACCAGAAATATTTCTACAAGACCCTAAAAAACATGAGGAAGGAAAAACAGTGCCCTCTTAAATGTATAAAGGACAAGCAAGATAAATTGCTTACTGTCCCAAAGGAAGTAGTGGAAAGATAGAAAGAATATTTCTTAGAGCTCCTTAGGTGTTTGGCAAGGTCAAGCCTCAGAAACGATAAGCACTAAGACAGAAATGGAAACCAATTGTGGCGCAGATGGCATCGAGATGGAAGAACTGAAGGCAGCACTGGAGAACATCAAGATGGGCAAAGCAGCAGGACATGATGGTAAAGCACCAGAAATGGTTAAGTACACGGAAGCAGCAGGCGACCTATTACTCCTGAGGGTCCTACTTTACTTAATTATGACCTTTAAGGTCATACAACCCCAGCCTGGTACCACATGACCATACCAAAGGATTGGGAGATTGTCATCATAACACCCATTGTCAAAACGGGTAACAACCGACAATGGGGAAATCTTAGAGGCATATCTCTTCTCATTTTCTCTCGTAAAATCTACTCTAGAATCCTGGAGTAGACTCAGATGCCTAGCTGAGCCACAAATGGATGAGGTCTAATGTGACTTCCGAGCAAACCGAAGTACTCAAGACCATAGCGTCACACTCAGACAGCTGACTGAAATTGACCTTGAGTATAAAGGTGAGATGCATCTTTCTTTCTCGGATCTAGAAAAGGCGTTTGACAAGGTCCCCTGGAGCAAACTTTTGGCATGCTTGGCAAAGAAAAACATTCCGACACCACTGATCCATGCTATACAGAGCTTCTTCAAGTCTTGCAGAAATTATGTGAGGACGACAAACCATATGTCAGAAGAGTTCAGGACCACCGATGGTGTAAGATAAGGTGATATCCTGTCACCTTATCTTTTCATACTCTTCATGGCCGATGTCATCAAAGCATGTAAGGAGAGGACAGGAAAGTATTCAGTGGGGTACTGGAAGATAAGACATGACTGTATTTCAAAGCTGATGTTTGCTGACGATGTTGCACTGCGTGCTAAATCAGAGGCACATCTTCAATCCAACCTGCAAGTCTGGAAGGAAGAGCTGGAGAAGAGAGGGATGGTCATCAGCAGCTCCAAAACAAAAACCATGGTGATATCACGAGAGGGATGAAAGCATCAGATGAAGCTGGGAGAACAGGTCCTGAAGCAGGACAACCACTTGGAGCTATCACAGACTGAAAGGGGAGGCATCAAAGAAGAGTTGGCTAACCGATGAGCAGCGGCTGGAAGACCTTTTCAGGCCATACATGGAGAATTCCTCAGCAAAAGAGAAGTTGACAAGAAGACGAAGATTGTTGTAATACCGCTCTTCCTATATTCCAGTTTTGCCGTATGGATTCGAGTCAAGGGCAATAACTACAACCCACAAAAGCCAGCACCAAATCTCAGAGATTAGGTTCTATGGAAAGTGGATGAAGTAACAAGAAGAGACATAGTCAGCAAATAAAAGATACGCCATCGCCTTAAAAACCAGCCACTGCAGACCCAAGTAGAACAGTCCCAACTACGATGGTTTGGCAATGTCTGCAGAATGAGAGAAGATCAGCTACCACAACAAGTACGGGAAACTAAGAGCCAGAGATTCAGACCTCCAAGACGACCCA
The DNA here is from genome assembly GCA_024509875.1 of Oreohelix idahoensis. NCBI lineage: Eukaryota > Metazoa > Mollusca > Gastropoda > Stylommatophora > Oreohelicidae > Oreohelix > Oreohelix idahoensis. The sequence continues at coordinate 8,744 of JAMPIV010002957.1, forward strand.
GAGTCCGCTGGGAGGACAACACTAGACAATCGAAGGACCAGATTGGAACCAGGCGAGGAGGAAGTCAGCCAATAGGATAGTATGCTGCGCTCTCTCTTCCAAACTACACCTCACAGTAAAACAGTTGAAAAAAAATAAATTAATTAATTAATTAATTTTAAAAAAAAATTTAAAAAAACACACACACCCACACAAATAGTAATACGTCTTACAAGGAGAAGGACAAGAAAAACCTACGTTACGGCCACAAGGCCTTCGTCAGGGACAGACAAACAAGAGACAGGAGGGAAAGAAAATGAGAATTAAGTAGAGAACATGAAACTATAAAAATAATAAGAGAAAAAAAACTCCCTTAATATTAAGTCCAGTCACATGTGAAGCAAAGCAGGATGGCTGCCACTAAACCGGAAAGAGGAAGTTGACAGTACATAAAGATAAGAAATAATAAAAACAAGGACTGGAAAAGAGTGAGAAAAAAGTAATCAATAAATAATAAATAAAATAAAATAAATAAATAAAATATAAAAAAATAAATAATAATAATAAATAAATGTAAAATAAATAAATAAATAAATAAAAATAAAAACTAAATAAAGAAATAAATAAAATAAAAAATAATAACGGAAAAAATAATTAAAAAAAAAAATTTAAATAAAATAAAATAAATAAACAAATTAAAAAAATAAATAAATAAAATTATTAAATTAAAAAAATGGTAATTAAAAAAAAAAAAAAAAAAAAAAAGGGTGATCGCATCAAAGTAGAAAGTCATAATACAACAGGGACTCGATAGAGAAAGGCGTCTCAGACAAAAGAATGTTGGGTATTCAAACCGTGTGGTTTGAGGCAACCCATAAGATGGATGAGGCGTTGTTCCTGGCGAAACCGACTGTTGGCGTCCGAGGAACAGTATCTGATGGCTGTCACCTGGATGTCAGTGGCACCGTGGTGGTCAGGGCCATTGAAGTGGATGGCCACAGGTGTGGAATTAAACTGAGAGATGTCATAGAGGTGTCTGCAGAATCGGTCGCCCAGTCGTGTGCCCGTTTGGCCGATGTACGTAATGGTGCAACGTTTGCATATAATAGCATAAATGACGTTGCGTGACTCACATGTGAAGCCATGGGTGATGGTGAACTTGGCGTTAGGGAACGAGACTGAACGTGTTTCGATTACATACTGACATGTCTTACATCGTGTACGGTTACATGGCTTGGTTCCAAAGTGGCCATCGTTGACGGTTTTCAGACGGCTGTGGACTAGGAGGTCCCTCAAATTTTTGTCCCGTCTATATGCCAGCAAGGGTGGCTCACTAAATGCTTCCCGCGCCACTGGGTCAGCTTGGAGGAGAGGTAGGTGGCGAAACAGGATCCTTTTGACAGCAGTGCTGTGAGGGTGATAGGTCATTATTAACTTGACTCTATCAGAGGAGGTTTTTTGGCGGGGTTTGAGGGCCTCTACACGTGAGATAGGGAGAACACGTTCTAAGGCAGAGGTAAGAACATCTTCTGGATACTGTCTGTTACGGAAGAAGTCCAACATTTCTTGTGCTCGGCATAGAAAGTTGTCATCATCTTGGCATAACCGACGGAGGCGGAGAAGTTGTGAGAAAGGCAAAGAGTCCCGACAAGCCGGAGGATGAGAGGAAGTATAAAGGAGGTAACTGTGTGCATCGGTGGGTTTGTAGTACACCGAAGTGGTGAGGTGGGGCGGAGTGATAGTGACAACAATGTCAAGGAAATTAACAGAGACAGTGGAGATGTGAGAGGTGAATTGGATCGCAGGGTGGAAGTTGTTAATGAAATTAATGAACCTAGATAGGTCAACCTCTGGCATATCGGTGAGACCTATGCCATCATCGATGTATCTATGATACATCAATGGAAAAGGTCCAGGATACTGCTGCCACACCTGATACTCCAGGTAGCCCTTGAAGAGGCAGGCATAACTGGGACCCATCTTGGTGCCCATGGCAACTCCACTTATTTGGTCAAAGAACTGTCCATTGAACTCAAAGGAATTGAGTCGAAGGACCAGTTCTGCAAGGCGCAGGAGAGTCTCTGTAGCGATAGAGGGGTGCGTGCGCTGGTCCAGGAAAAACCGGAGAGCTCGGAGACCATCAGAGTGAGGAATGGAAGTGTAAAGTGAGCAAACATCTAACAGAAATAAACGGTAGGTACGGTCTGGAGAAAGCTGAATAGAGGAAAAAGTAGTAAGAGCATGGTTTGTGTCCTTTAAGAAGGAAGGAAGTTGCTCTACAATAGGCTGGAAGATGCCGTCGAGGAAGTCTGATATACGTTCGGTAGGGCAGGCACACGCAGAGACAATGGGTCTCCCAGGGTTGGAGGGTTTATGAATTTTGGGAAGCATATAAAACACAGGCTTACCCAGACCACTATTGTCAATACGGAGATGAGAAGCGCTAGAAGGTAAGGACTTGTTGGCGATAAGACTTTTGATGGTGTCATGGACCAGACAATTGTTGAGGATTGTCGCATCATTGTCACGGCGCTGGTAGAAGGAGCTGTTGGTGAGCTGCTTATTACCTTCTTGGAGGTACAGGTCCTTGCGCCATACCACAATGGCACCTCCTTTGTCAGCCGGTTTGATAACAATGTCATCTCTGCGGCGGAGCTTAGTAAGGGCATGAGACTCATCAGAAGAAAGGTTTGAATAACGCAGGCGTTGAGGTTGGAGCTGCTGAATGTCGTGGAGGGTATTCTGAATATATAAATCCAGAGCGTGGGAAGCCCCAGGAGAGGGTGTAAAATGTTTATTCTTGGGAGGAGCAAAGCGTGCAAAGGCATCATCTGATTCAGACTGCGATCTCTGAGGACCATCACTGTTGCGGAAATGGAGCTGAAGTCGCAGACGGCGATGAAACCGATGGACATCTTGGAGGAGATTGTACTGATCAGAGGATGGTTAGAGAGGGACAAAGTGCAAGCCCTTGCTGAGGACTGAAAGCTCTCCCTCAGAGAGGGCAAGATCAGAGGGAATACAAACAACCTGGGAACGAGATGGAGTAGAGGAGGCAGGGACAGTCTCAGGGGTAGGACAGAGGCGGGAAAGTTTGTCCTTTTTCTGGGCGGATAAAAAAATCATACAATTGCCGGTTGAGGGTATGGATAATAATGCGTATAATGGGGAAGGCAGGAAAGTAGCTGGAGGTGAGACTACGTAAGCGGAGTAGAAGCTGAGACTGCTGAGCACTGATATCTGCCAGGAGGCGGGAATGGATAGCTGCGACAGCTCGCATACGCTGGAACCCACATGTGGTCTCGATGCGCTGTAAGAGGCGATGTTCACGAGGGTGAATATGGCCAGCAGAGGGGTTGAAGTGAGAAGTGAAGCCATGAGGGAGAACTTTAAGGCGGAGGCAGGTGCGGATAAAGTGGAGATGGCAAGTGAATCTAGTTTTCTTGAATGTAGCAAATGCAAAATCAATTGCAGTGCGAGATATATCAGGTGGTAAGAGGCTGAATGAGGTGGTAATAGAAGACCGAAGTGAATTAATGAAGTGTTTCAGTGAAGGCATAATGGCAAATCGAGTGAGACCACACACATGCAAAAATAAATAAAATTAAATATAAAAAATAATTAATTTAATAGATATAAAGAATAAATAAAAAAATAATAAACAATGAAAGTAGGTGTATAGATCGAAAGTAAGAGAGGAGATAAAAGAGAAAAGTGAGCAAACAGGTAGACAGTGCAGTCAGTTATGGGGTAATATATAAGTATATGAGGAGAACTGCCGTAAGACGGGGTAAAACAGTTGAAAAAAAAAAAAAACACACACACACACACCCACACAAATAGTAATACGTCTTACAAGGAGAAGGACAAGAAAAACCTACGTTGCGGCCACAAGGCCTTCGTCAGGGACAGACAAACAAGAGACAGGAGGGAAAGAAAATGAGAATTAAGTAGAGAACATGAAACTATAAAAATAAGAGAAAAAAAAACTCCCTTAATATTAAGTCCAGTCACATGTGAAGCAAAGCAGGATGGCTGCCACTAAACCGGAAAGAGGAAGTTGACAGTACATAAGATAAGAAATAATAAAAACAAGGACTGGAAAAGAGTGAGAAAAAAGTAATCAATAAATAAATAAAATAAAAAATAATAAAATAAATAAAAATAAAATAAATAAAAAAAAAAAATAAATAAATAAATAATAAATAAATAAATTTAAAAAATAAAATAAATAAATAAAAAAAAAAAAAACTAAATAAAGAAATAAATAAAATAAAAAAAAATAATAAAAAAAAAAAATAAAAAAAAAAAAAAAAAAAAAAAAAAAAAAAAAAAAAATAAATAAAAAAAATAAGTAAAAAAAAAAAAAAAAAAAATTTTTAATTAAAAAAATGGTAATAAAAAAAAAAAAAAAAAAAAAAAAAAAAGGTGATCGCATCAAAGTAGAAAGTCATAATACAACAGGGACTCGATAGAGAAAGGCGTCTCAGACAAAAGAATGTTGGGTATTCAAACCGTGTGGTTTGAGGCAACCCATAAGATGGATGAGGCGTTGTTCCTGGCGAAACCGACTGTTGGCGTCCGAGGAACAGTATATGATGGCTGTCACCTGGATGTCAGTGGCACCGTGGTGGTCAGGGCCATTGAAGTGGATGGCCACAGGTGTGGAATTAAACTGAGAGATGTCATAGAGGTGTCTGCAGAATCGGTCGCCCAGTCGTGTGCCCGTTTGGCCGATGTACGTAATGGTGCAACGTTTGCATATAATAGCATAAATGACGTTGCGTGACTCACATGTGAAGCCATGGGTGATGGTGAACTTGGCGTTAGGGAACGAGACTGAACGTGTTTCGATTACATACTGACATGTCTTACATCGTGTACGGTTACATGGCTTGGTTCCAAAGTGGCCATCGTTGACGGTTTTCAGACGGCTGTAGACTAGGAGGTCCCTCAAATTTTTGTCCCGTCTATATGCCAGCAAGGGTGGCTCACTAAATGCTTCCCGCGCCACTGGGTCAGCTTGGAGGAGAGGTAGGTGGCGAAACAGGATCCTTTTGACAGCAGTGCTGTGAGGGTGATAGGTCATTATTAACTTGACTCTATCAGAGGAGGTTTTTTGGCGGGGTTTGAGGGCCTCTACACGTGAGATAGGGAGAACACGTTCTAAGGCAGAGGTAAGAACATCTTCTGGATACTGTCTGTTACGGAAGAAGTCCAACATTTCTTGTGCTCGGCATAGAAAGTTGTCATCATCTTGGCATAACCGACGGAGGCGGAGAAGTTGTGAGAAAGGCAAAGAGTCCCGACAAGCCGGAGGATGAGAGGAAGTATAAAGGAGGTAACTGTGTGCATCGGTGGGTTTGTAGTACACCGAAGTGGTGAGGTGGGGCGGAGTGATAGTGACAACAATGTCAAGGAAATTAACAGAGACAGTGGAGATGTGAGAGGTGAATTGGATCGCAGGGTGGAAGTTGTTAATGAAATTAATGAACCTAGATAGGTCAACCTCTGGCATATCGGTGAGACCTATGCCATCATCGATGTATCTATGATACATCAATGGAAAAGGTCCAGGATACTGCTGCCACACCTGATACTCCAGGTAGCCCATGAAGAGGCAGGCATAACTGGGACCCATCTTGGTGCCCATGGCAACTCCACTTATTTGGTCAAAGAACTGTCCATTGAACTCAAAGGAATTGAGTCGAAGGACCAGTTCTGCAAGGCGCAGGAGAGTCTCTGTAGCGATAGAGGGGTGCGTGCGCTGGTCCAGGAAAAACCGGAGAGCTCGGAGACCATCAGAGTGAGGAATGGAAGTGTAAAGTGAGCAAACATCTAACAGAAATAAACGGTAGGTACGGTCTGGAGAAAGCTGAATAGAGGAAAAAGTAGTAAGAGCATGGTTTGTGTCCTTTAAGAAGGAAGGAAGCTGCTCTACAATAGGCTGGAAGATGCCGTCGAGGAAGTCTGATATACGTTTGGTAGGGCCAACGACTAAGTAAGCTATAAAATCATACGAAATATCGAGTAAACCTTTACTTGGTCCGCTACTAAAAATTAAAGCTGAAAAGTCATGCAATTTTTACAAGACTTCAGCTGTGAAAAGATCACATAACTCGGTAACGCTTTACACAAAATTCTAAATAATATCACAATTATGAACGAGAACACAGAACATTTTCATTTTTAGTACAGTTTAAATTAAAAGAGTATAATCTTAAACATGTTTTTCCTGTACTTATATTGATATTACTTTTCGTTTAATTTAACTTTGTTCCCGTTCTTTGTTCTATTCGGTTTTGTACGTTTGTCCCTGACGTAGGTTCTTTGGTCGTAATGTAGGCAGTTTGCTTTGTTCTTTCTCCTTGTAAGGCGTATTATTTAATTTCTGTTATCCCATCGCTTTTTTAAACTGCGCAGAATTCTAGAGAATAACAAAATTAATATTGGCTTCACGATGAGAAATATTGCACTTTATTCTATATCTTCCAGTTGCACTGCACATGTTTTCCTTAATTCTTCCTTAACATGAATCGTTTGCATGGCTCTCCAATCTTTATTTCAGTCTGTCGTGAAGAAATATCGTCTCAACTATTATTATTCATAATATTTGCTTTCTACTACACTATATTGTTTTATGACAATAACATTAACGATGTTAATGTTTCTAGCGCGCGCCTTGCTGAAGAAAATAAGGAAGTACCTAGGAAATAAAATGAGCAAAAAGAAAAGAAAAAAAAGCTATGACAAATCCGATTTTGAGTGGTTCCGTGTTTAGGTGAAGTATTCTACGCGTCTTACGCTACTCACACGGCCGATCTGGCGAGCAAACGTGACAGGAGAATCAATTGACCTGCCTGCCATGTTACCTAGCAATAGCGGTAGTAATGTCGCGGTGACTCCTATCTTCAAGTGGCGCGTGTTTATTAAATTGAGGCTGGTAAAACTGTTTACCAGGCACCGTACTTCTAGTTGTTACCCCAAAGTTGCGATAAGAGAGTGGTTGCTTTCAAGAACCTGAGGTTGTGATAGAGTAATTTATATAGTTGTTCAAGTACTGGGTATGAAATGTCGCACGCTGTAATAAACATGGCTGAAAGGTTTGACGCAAGCAATTCAGGGAAGAAGTTTAAAAGAAATGCCCAGTTTCAGGGTCAAATATAAAGATACGAAACAATTATTTAACATGGCAAAAAATAAAACAAGAACCATGCACATAAAAAATATTGAGACATATCCCGGGAAACTCGGTTTTCTTCTTCAGAGTTTAAAAAACTGATTTATCGAGGTTTTTAAGCTGCATTTTCTCATTAATTTGCAAATGTTTTATTTGTTTCTTTCTTTCGGTCATCGATTTTGTGTGTGAGTGTTTTGTTTTCTTGTATGCAAGTTATTTTCATCGCCTTTCCTAAAACAGGCAGTTTGATATATATATATATATACTCGTATATATACTCGTATATATACTAACTATTGATAAAACGACTTATGCTCTGTGAGGACACCTAGAGAGTGGGAGAGAAAGAGAGAGAAAGGATTTATTAAGCTCAAGTTTATTTATTCATTAGTCACCAGTTCATTAGTCACCAGTTCATTTGTTCATTAGTCATCAGTTCATTTGTTCATTAGTCACCAGTTCATTTGTTCATTAGTCACCAGTTCATTTGTTCATTAGTCACCAGTTCATTTGTTCATTAGCCATCAGTTCATTTGTTCATTAGTCACCAGTTCATTTGTTCATTAGTCACCAGTTCATTTCTTCATTAGTCACCAGTTCATTTGTTCATTAGTCACCAGTTCATTTGTTCATTAGTCATCAGTTCATTTGTTCATTAGTCACCAGTTCATTAGTTCAGTAGTCACCAGTTCATTTGTTCATTAATCATGAGTTCATTTGATCATTAGTCACCAGCTCATTTGTTCATAAGTCATCCGTTCATCAATTTATTAGTCATCAGTTCATTTATTCATTAGTCACAAGTTCATTTGCTCATTAGTCATCAGTTCATTTGTTCATTTGTTCATTAGTCACCAGTACAATTGTTCATTTATCACCAGTATATTTGGTCATTAGATCATTTGTTCATTAGTCACAAGTTCATTGATTCATTAGTCACCAGTTCATTTGCTCATTTGTCAGCAGTTCAATTGTTCATTAGTCACCAGTTAATTTGTTCATTAGTCACCAGTTAATTTATTCATTAGTCACCAGTTCATTTGTTCAATAGTCACCAGTTCATTTGTTCATTAGTCACCAGTTCATTTGCTCATTAGTCGCCACTTCATTTGTTCATTTGTTCATCAGTCACCAGTTCATTTCTTCATTTGTTCATTAGTCACCAGTTTATTTGTTCAATAGCCACCAGTTCATTTGTTCATTAGTCACCAGTTCATTTGTTCGTTTGTCACCAGTTAATTTGGTCATTAGTCACCAGTTCATTTGTTCATTAGTAACCAGTTCATTTGTTCATTAGTCACCAGTTCATTTGTTCCTTAGTCACCAGTTCATTTGCTCATTAGTCGCCACTTCATTTGTTCATTTGTTCATCAGTCACCAGTTCATTTGTTCATTTGTTCATTAGTCACCAGTTTATTTGTTCAATAGCCACCAGTTCATTTGTTCATTAGTCACCAGTTCATTTGTTCGTTTGTCACCAGTTAATTTGGTCATTAGTCACCAGTTCATTTGTTCATTAGTCACCAGTTCATTTGTTCATTAGTCACCAGTTCATTTGTTCCTTAGTCACCAGTTCATTTGTTAATTAGTCACCAGTTCATTTGTTCATTAGTCACCAGTTCATTTGTTCATTAGTCATCAGTTCATTTGTTCGTTTGTCACCAGTTAATTTGTTCATTAATCACCAGTTCATTTGTTCATTGGTCACCAGTTTATTTGTTCATTAGTCACCAGTTCATTTGTTCCTTAGTCACCAGTTCATTTGTTAATTAGTCACCAGTTTATTTGTTCATTAGCCACCAGTTCATTTGTTCATTAGTCACCAGTTCATTTGTTCATTAGTCACCAGTTAATTTGTTCATTAGTCACCAGTTCATGTGTTCATTAGTCACCAGTTCATTTGTTCATTAGTCACCAGTTCATTTGTTCCTTAGTCACCAGTTCATTTGTTAATTAGTCACCAGTTCATTTGTTCATTAGTCACCAGTTCATTTGTTCCTTAGTCACCAGTTCATTTGTTAATTAGTCACCAGTTCATTTGTTCATTAGTCACCAGTTCATTTGCTCATTAGTCACCAGTTCATTTGTTCGTTTGTCACCAGTTAATTTGTTCATTAGTCACCAGTTCATTTGTTCATTAGTCACCAGTTCATTTGTTCATTAGTCACCAGTTCATTTGTTCCTTAGTCACCAGTTCATTTGTTAATTAGTCACCAGTTCATTTGTTCATTAGTCACCAGTTCATTTGTTCATTAGTCATCAGTTCATTTGTTCATTATTTTACCAGTTCATTTGGCTTTTTTTTTAACCTTTTCCATCAGATTCAGATATTTGATTTTTCACACCAGGACATTTTCTGGCACCTTTTTTATTCTGATTCGTGTCCTCTGACTCACGTCACAGGAAAAGTGGAATCCTACTAATTAACAAGTTCCATCTTAACTAATTAAATTACCAGGGTCATTAGAACAACAGATGAGGAGAAGAAGACGCTGGCGATGGATAGGACACACACTAAGGAAACCTGCTGACAATTTCGCAAGGTTGACCTTATTCTGGCCAGGGATCCAGATAGATCCCCAGGACGACCCAGAGTCCGCTGGGAGGACAACATTAGACAATCTTTGAAGGACCGAGGACTAGAATGGAACCAGGCCAGAAGGACGACAGCCGATAGGATAGTCTGGCGCTGTCTCCTCCAAACCTCTACACCTCACGGTAGAAGGAGGACGACTAAGTAGTAGTAAGCCCTTATTCTGGAATCCCCAGGGTGAGAGACGTAGATGGAAACCGAAGAACACATGGGGACAATTGGACACATACATGAAAGGAATAAGGCAGCAGTGGTCCTATTGTAGGTACCATATAGTTTTTAATCCAAATGAGGAAGACATGGAAAAACCTTGATCTGGGGGCACGGAACTGGATGCATTGGTATGTTTGTTGATGGCCATTGGTATGTTTGTTGATGGCCATTGGTATGTTTGTTGATGGCCATTGGTATGTTTGTTGATGGCCATTGGTATGTTTGTTGATGGCCATTGGTATGTTTGTTGATGGCCATTGGTATGTTTGTTGATGGCCATTGGTATGTTTGTTGATGGCCATTAGTATGTTTGTTGATGGCCATTGGTATGTTTGTTGATGGCCATTGGTATGTTTGTTGATGGCCATTGGTATGTTTGTTGATGGCCATTGGTATGTTTGTTGATGGCCATTGGTATGTTTGTTGATGGCCATTGGTATGTTTGTTGATGGCCATTGGTATGTTTGTTGATGGCCATTGGTATGTTTGTTGAAGGCCTTAGCTCCTATCGTAGAACAGACAGCTTACGTCTTGGATGCGTCTTTGTACTCTTTAGCTTGAATCCAATGTTGAAAATAAAAATGTTAAAACTAATTTGCTCCTCTCTGTCAGAGTGTCCTTTCCCGTCACAAATCTCCAAGTCCTAATTGATCAATGATGTTCTCCCAAGTTCCATCTTCGTGAGGTTCTCCAAATTCAATTTAATTAAACATCTCTTCAAATTAGACAAATTAAAGTATTATTTTGGGATCGATAAAGATGGGCAGAAAAACATACACGGACGGAGAAAAGTACACTTGGGACAAGATACAAGGAAGAATGTTACAAGTTAAGAGCTACAGAGGAGAACAACAACTTTATGCTAGCAGATGAATAATGTTAGTCCTTTTCAGGACTTATTATCTATCAATGCTGGTCGGGCTAGCAGTCCTTTTCAGGGCTACTTCAGGCTAGCTGAAAGATGCTAGTAGTCCTTTTCAAGGCTTATAGTTATCAACACAGTGCTTCAGTTAACAGAGTTCACTTATTTTTGAATGATAAATTGCGCCCCGAAATAACCAAAGGGCTTGAGTTTAGGTTGAAAGGAAATTATCCTGAAGCTCACGTTTCATAGTAGATTCGCCTCTGGATAAACGATACTGAATAAAAGTCTAAATTGACAACTTCTTTATGTCAGTAAAAACCCACAGGTTCCCACTACACACTGGGCTGTTTTGTGGGTTTATAATATTAATCGTTACATGCGGGTCTTTGTCTTACCGTATTTCATTAAAATGTCATGCGTGCAAGGTTATACCACAGTACAGGGGTGCTCAGGTTGGGGAACGCGTACTTCGAGGGGTAATTAAACAATACACATGAATGGGTATGATTCAGGCGCTCGTAAAAACTATTGAAGTAGAAAACGAGACAACAGAAAAACAACAGAAATGATAAGATTATCGGAGACTCGAACCCAGAACCATCCCTAAAGGCACCATCGCCTCGCCACGGGAGTGAACCGTGACTAATCACACTGTCAACTCGGCACGACAAAGATAGTGCTTCGTGGACGTGGTCAATAACACAACTACTCCACGTAATTGCGAAATTTTGCGCCGAGGAACGACCCGGGCTAATTATAAACGAATAAAGAGGGGGAAATCCAAGGCCTGTTAACAGTAAATAAATAAATATTATACACATAAAGGTATGTTTCAGAAACTCGTGAGAAATAAAGAAGAAGAAAATTAGACAACAGAAAAACAACAGAAGTGATAGGCTCGCCGGAGAATCAGACCCAGGACCATCCGAACGGCAACACCGCCTAGCTATTTAAAAAAATAGCTTTCCTATTCATTAATATAGGCCAGATAATACGAGAAGAAACCCGTAACTGTTTCACGTAAATGATAGAATGACGACAACAGTACATTAAGTGCTACAGAAGAGAACAACAACTTTTTGCTAGCAGATGAATAATGTTAGTCCTTTTCAGGATTTAGTATCTATCAGCGCTGAAACAACCAGATATAAAACAGAAATATTTAATCGATGTCAAAAATAAATATCAACAGTTATTGACAGAAAGCATGGAGCAGTATAGAAGAGAAAACCCAGAAGAAAAAGCAGCCGCAAAATGGGAATGCTTAAATACAAGCATACAATCAGCAAATGCAAATTTACCTAAAAAGGAGTCTAAGAAAAATCAAATTTGGATGACAGATGACATCTTGAATAAAATGGCAGAAAGAAAGAAAGCAAAAAACACTCCAGAATATAAAACAATAGACAATGACATGCGTACTATGTGTAGAGAAGCAAAAGAACGGTGGATAGAAACAAAATGCAAGGAAATAGAAGACTTGGAAGCAAAGCACATGACAAGAGATATGCATGAAGAAATAAAGAAATTATCAAATCGGTCGCGGTTTGCACAAGGAGGAAGCTGTATCAAGAACAAAAATGGTGTAATATTACTTGATGAGAAAGACATATCAAACAGATGGGCAGAATACGTAAAAGAACTATTCGAGGACAACAGAGGTAAAAAACCATCACCAGATTCTAATGAAGGCCCAAACATTCTCAGATCAGAAGTAGAGAATGCCATTCATATGATACAAAAAGGAAAATCAGCAGGCATGGATAACATAAAAATTGAAATGATAGAAGCTCTGGAGAGCTTTGGTATAGATACAATCACAGAAATATGCAACGATATATACAATACAGGATATATACCACACGACATGAAGACATCAGTTTTCATAACATTGCCCAAAAAACCAAATGCAACAGAATGTTCAGACTTCAGAACAATCAGCCTGATGAGTCATGCAATTAAGATACTGCTCAGAATCATACAGGAAAGAATAAAAAGTAAAGTAGACAGCGAAATCCAAGAAGAACAGTTTGGTTTTAGACGGAACAGTGGAAGAAGAGAGGCAATATTTTGCCTAAGAATATTAGCAGAAAAATATACAGAGGTCCAAAAAAGTATGTATATGTGCTTCATTGACTATAAGAAGGCTTTTGACAGAGTCCATCATGAGAAAATAATTGAATGCCTCGAGGACATAGGTATTGATGGAAAGGATATAAGAATACTCAGTAACCTTTATTGGGAGCAAACTGCCAAAGTAAGATCTGAAAGGAATTATTCACCATACATAGACATAAAAAGAGGTGTCAGACAAGGCTGTGTGCCTATTTAATTTATACACCGAAAAAATTTTCAAACAGATACAGGAAATACCAGGACTGAACATCAGTGGAAGGTCAATAAACAACCTTAGATATGCAGATGATACCGTGTTGCTAGCTGAAAGCGAACAGGAGTTACAAGAACTAGTGAAGCAAGTGAACAGTATAAGTCATGAATATGGACTCGACATTAATATTGAGAAAACAAAAACTATGATAATTAGCAAAACAGACGATAAACCCACATTAAAGATAAGCGTAAATGGGAAAATCCTGGAACAAGTCAAGAGCTACGTATATCTTGGTCATATAATAACAGAAGATGGCAGATGTGAAACAGAAATCAAGAAGAGAATAGGAATGGCCAAAGCTACATTCAACAACATGAAACATATACTGACATCCAAACAGTTAAATCACAAATTAAAACTGAGAATCATAAAGTGTTATATATATTCTGCATTTCTGTATGGTGCAGAAACATGGACGATGAATAAGCATTTGGAAGAAAGAATTGAGGCTCTTGAAATGTGGATATATAGAAGAATGGGGCGTATCTCATGGAAAGAGATGAAAACAAATAAGGAGGTCCTAGAAAATCTAGGTATGAAAAGAGAACTAATGAGGGAGGTCAAAGTTTGGCAGCTAAAATACTTTGGCCACATAAAAAGGCATAACACCTTTCAGAAGACCATAACAGAAGGGAGAGTTGAAGGCAAACGTGCAAGGGGAAGACAGCGCTATAAGTGGGAAGATAACATCAAAAGATGGACAGGAAAGAGTCTATCAGAGTGCACCACCAAGACAAGAGACAGAAGACGTTGGAGATCCATTACAGCCAACCTTCGTTGTGGAGATGGCAACTGATGATGATGATGATGATCTATCAATGCTGGTCGGGCAGTACATGATAGCTGGTAGGTCTGTATGTGAACATTGAAATAAAGTACAAGACGCGTGGCACGATGGGAAGGGGAGTTTTAGTAAATAACTGTATCATCCTATCAAATTATCCCAAAAGTAGTAGTTTTAGTGGAAAAAAATGGTTGACTGGGAAGAGATAGGTACGTCCTGTTCTCAATCAAATTCAAAGCAAGAAACAAGATGAACTCTGTCCATGATATGAGGGCATCTCTTTCAAAACCTGTACTAAGAATAAAATTGTTGGCAGACAAAATAAATCAAGATCACTAATTTATTTGACCGTGTTATGTTAAACAAAGTAACAACTTCATGATGTTGAAGAGCTGCCACGATCATTGAAGACTTCGGGTTGTCCGGATAGAGAGTTCCTTCAAGTATCGTTGCGCACACTTTATGAAAGAAGTAAAATATGCGTTGTTAAGGATGACGTCAGAGTAAAACGTGTGACGTCAGTCGAAGAGTGGACGTTGGTCGAGCCGGCAAAAGGACAAGGTGTCCATGTTAATCGTATGCAGATTTCATATTATTCAGGAATTGTGTATTTCCGAGGCAGGTTAGCCTCTCAGGTATCCATGGAGATAAAAGTTAAAGCACATGCAGTTTATCTGCAGTTTATATCAGAAAAGGCCGACAACGGAAATATGGGCAGTATGAATGACAAGGGAATGACTGAAGATGACAGACGTGGAATGTCAGAGAGTGAAGCCTGAAATGATATTTATACAGTTCGCTCTGTTGTATTTTATTTTATGGAATAAACCTTTTATCGTCCTGACCAAGTTTATTCATTGAACCCATGTTGTGTAAGTCTGTACGTCAGTCCATCCTGTGAGAAGTGTCAAACGTCAAATGTCAGGATTTCACAACATCTGACACTGAAAGTCTTGCATTGTACCGAATACAGTTTTCTTGAAGAAAATTTTAATTGATATTTTATTTATTGTCTTAAATGTATGGTAAACTCCAGAATGTATTTCCTTTCTAATTGAATGAGAAGGTGGGAGAAAGTTTACCAAAACCCAAGGGGCACGTGGACAACCAAGGTTGGTAACCCCTGACATAGTATTTTGATACGCTGTTAACAAATACAATGTTTGTGTTAAAATAACGCATTAGGATTATGAGTAATCACGTGTTTAAAAAAAAAAAAAGACAAAAAATCAACAGCAACAGAGCACTACAAATAGAATAATTCATCAGTAATCTCATTTGCTAACCTCATTAATCCATTATACTGACAGCCCAAAACACACTGTCTCTTTTTTTTTTGACCGAGTGCCCGTTTCATGTAACTTCGTTTTGCACGTTTTTATTACACGCGGCCCGCTTCCCGCAAATTTAGATATTCTTATTCACTTCATTAGACTGAAACATTTTATAGTTAAGGAATGGCCACAGACATGAAATAGATTTAAACTCGGCTTCTTTTATTACCTGAATACCAGCTTCGAATAGCGTGCGGGTGACTGTTGTAAACTCTAAGGCTGACATCTGTATAACAAAGGGGGCGCTGTATTTTCTCTTCAAACACGGTGATACTTTTTCGTAAACTGCCCATACAAATTTTTGTGTTTTGATTTGAGTTATTTTCATTTTATCATTTGGGCAATTCACGACCACGTTTGATTACATTTGTTTTCCAATATTAACCTCAGAAATGAGGTATCTGAGGAAAGTGGTTGAAGTAACAAGAAGAGACATGGTCCGCAACCAGACGATCCGTCAAGGCCTAAAATCCCATCCGCTGCAGACCCAAATAGAACAGTCCCAACTAAGATGGTTTGGCCATGTCTGCAGAATGGGAGAAGATCGGCTACCACGACAAGCATGGGAAACAAAGAGCCAGGGATCCAGACCTCCAGGACGACCAAGATTCCGCTGGGAGGACAACATTAGACAATCTTTGAAGGACCGAGGACTAGAATGGAACCAGGCCAGGAAGAAGACAGCTGATAGAATGGTCTGGCGCTCTCTCTTCCAAACCTCTGCTAGACATGATTTCACGGTGGGTGTGTTTTTGTTAATGCAATGGCAGCTGTTGCAGAACTTCGAATTTATTAAATACAGTCAAACATGTACAGCACATCATGCTATGTAACACGCATGGTAATAGGCAGTCATACAGGACGACAACTTAGTCATAACACGAGCCGGCAAAATGGTAGGTCTATAGGAAAAAACATGGCAAGAAGTTTATTGTCATAAAAACTGGTTCCATCAGACAATCAAGATATATAAAGGGCATGGAAAATGTAGTTCTTCATAGTAATTCATCTTCAGTCCATACATTGCAATCATAGGCATCTTATAGTAAGTGGCAATGTAATACGATATAATCCTCTTCTTTAATTCTGACCTTTGTGTCTTAAGGTTCGTGTAGACCACGAGGACCTAATCAATGCGGACCGAGATATTCATAATAAAAATCTTTGATGCAATATTCGAAAAATACTTCCTGGACACGGTAATAACTTCTGGGTAAGTTACAGTACCATTCTTCATAATATCAAGTAAGTGGCGGCCACTGAAACATCAGAATATTAGTCTCCGCTATCTTGGGAGCTTGAAAAAATACGTCTACTCTGGACGACTGACAAATACGAAAGACCTAGACTGCTGACCGTTAGAATAAAAAAGCAGGTGATATATTACGTCATTAGTGATTGTCGCATAGAGATTATGATCAATAAATTTTCTATATTCTCTTCTTTTTTTTCTACCCGTGTCCTCTATTTTATTATCACTCTTTATCATTTTCCTGTGTTTTTCGCATTCGTACGTTTGCGACTATAAACATTACTATTTTCCCATTCAAACTTTGCCGTTTTCGTTTTCTCATTTAGAAACGCAGTAGATGACCTAACGTGTCAGTCCCTTGCACGAGATAATTTTAGGTGGGATTTCAGTCTATCAGACATGATGAGCAGACAAATTGTCTACATTTGCAGCTGTCACGAGAGTTTTTCGTCAGGCTAGCTCCCGGCGAAGTGTGAAAATTGCCCTCTGCAGTGGAGACGGGTCGTCTGACATTCGCATCTGACATGAGCGCTCACTGTCCGATAGTTAGACATAGGTGTGAATCGCGCCAGACATGCTCGCTCAGAGCAGACAGAGTGTCTGGTATTTCGCCTCTGACACGCGCGCTCACGGTCAGATAGTTAGACGGAGGTGTGAAGACGCACTGGTGGCAGTTACGGCATGCGTCTAAGCTAACGTAGGTGTTAGGAGAGGGGAGAGATCGGGTTTTTGGAAATAGTAGGAGCCTTTGTCTGGTTTAAGATATTAACCAGAGTTTGAAACTTGATTTCACTCATTCTCCATTTGCAGTAGACGTGGTCCCTTCGTTCTAGATACTTAATCTTATAAGTGAAATCTCTTAGTTTCGTTGTGATACCGTAGTTCTGTGTTGAGGTAAATATTACATTAAGTATCTAATAATTTGTGAGTGATTAAGTGTTTAATCGCCTATTTTTCACTAGTTCTTTTGTGCAGAGTGAATTAAAATAAGTCTGTTATATTCTCTAGTCGACGAGTTACAGTGGTAAAACAGAATAAATTATAATTTCTAGTTTAAAATCATGTAGCTATAATGAATTTAATTTAACTGCTAAATAATCAGACGAGAATAATTTTTCTAAACTAACTTATAAATGCTAGATGCCTCATGAGTGTTGACGGAATACGTATGTGTTCCTAATTCATGATGATTGATTTTTATAGATAACTTATTTCACGGGAAAGTTTAAACGTCAAGTCAAGCTCTTCGCTTGCAGTTCAAAATGTAAGTTATATTGAGTACATAATATGTAAAATATTTCATATGTGTTTTTTTCTTTATTCAGTGAATACTGGGGTAACCCAACTTTGCCGGCGTTTAGTACAGAGACAAACCTGTGAGAAACATAAAAATTTTATATCTTTAACCACGTGGGTTTTTTTCAAGTAACACCGGTCTGACAGGGCGTGTGCCTTCAGAAATAGACAGAATACCAATCCAACTAACGCGGTTTTTTTAAAGAATAAATGCTATACTGGGCCTTTGAGCCAGATCTGATTTCTTCACAAACTCTAATGTACATGCTGCCTTGTGGCGAGAAATAATTACAGAAAAAACATTAACTTTTCCGACATTATTTGACCAAGTGTGTGGTGAACCAAGATTATCTGTTGAGAGAAGTTGTCCACCGGTCATCTTCCTAATTAAGGGAAACCTCGTGTTCTTAAATCTGTAAAGAAAGAACGATCGCCTGAAGAGGACGCTCCCCGGACAAATTAAATGAAACCAATATCTGCAGAGCTGGGTATCCGCTTAATCCACAGATAGACAGATTAAACGAAGTGTACACTAAGGCTTGCGCCAGACGGCGAACAACAGCGCGATTGTAGGTAAGGTTGCCTGATGAAAGAACCGAGTGAAAGTAGACTGAAGGATGTTCTTCGTTTGATTCACTCACTTTGTAACTTTCCGTATGCAATATTTTGTTGCTAAACTACATTTTTCCTTAGAATAGATACTGCTATCAAAGTCAATTCATACCTTCAAAAGGGGAAAATATTAGACCCAAATCATATGTATCTGTGACTCTTTGGGCTATCATCGTTCTCCTAACGGGACTGTGGGCTAAACATCAAGGGAAGATCATAACTGTGGGTCTATCATTTCTTGTAGAAATTCCTTGATTTTTATGACTATTTGTATATGCTTTGATGTAATTTTATGTGTTGTGATGGGATTTTAGATGATAATTAAAACTGCCTTTAAACTTAATCAGCGTGTTGGTCAGCTCGTTCTAGAATATCTATATAATCATCTGTTATAGTTTTCCCACGTCTGTACGTCTAACTGTAGTCTTGTATGTGCGTGCACGTGAGTGGATAGAATATATATATGTGATATATATATATGTGTTTAGACTGTCTGACTCCTCTAAATCTGTTGTAGAAGATAGGTGAAAGAGAGAAGATTTCTAGATTTCAGAGACAGCCTCTATCACAGTCTATCATCCCACTCGTGGAAATCTATTTCTACTATTATCTCTCACTGTGGCTATCACCCATTCTAATCTATTCAGAAGGGACCAACACAAGTCTTAATTCCCCTATCAAAAATCTACGACAGAATGGTGGCTCGTTTTTCGGGAATTGAACTCTAGTCCTGAGCAAATACGAATATCAGCTCGTTTGCAGGATTAATTTTCTTTATTCTGAAATAGAGTAAGAGTGTGATGTCTTGTGAATTTTTTATATCTTTTAAAATAATTTATCATCTAGATTAACGATCTGTTTATGGGCGTGCTGACCACACAATTAATAATTGTTTTTCCACAGCATTTTGAGTATATACATTTGAGTTACAGGTTGATTTTGTCGGAATATATGTTAATTCTTGATTTTTTAATACTAAAAGCTGGTAAAGTTTGTGAGTGTATAACATTCACAGGGTTCTGAAGCAGTAGGTGTTTGAGCTAAGCTAAGGAGTGCGTTTCGAACTATCTCGTCCAGATTAATTGCCTCCCTTACCCGAACTGTCTTCAGGGGTAAACTTATAGTGGATTAAAAATTAAGGGAATTTTTTTTCTCTTATAATTTTTGCAATAATTATTTTGTTTCCACTGTAGTAACTTATTTTTCAGTCATTAATCTTAACTACCATTTACTTGGCGTAGTCGTCTGCATTAGGTGCTTTATTGCCGATTAATAGCAGCGATAGTTAGATACTATATATTTGGAGGAGGTATCCCAGGTTAAAGTATATCATCTTTTGTTTGGTATTTTTCTCGTAAGTGGTAAGGAACCAGTGTATCCTTTCTTCTTTTCTTTCTCGAACTAAGTCTCAGTCAGCTATTTACTATGGCAGAAAGGGCGAAGCTTAGACAGATGCTCAGAGACGAAGCGAGAGGAGAGGGTTTGGAAGGCGAAGAAGCGAAAGCTTTTGTCAGGGACGAACTGGAGAGATATGATGCGGAGAGGAAAGCAGCTGAAGCTAAAGAGCAGAAGAAGATGGACGATGAAATGGAAATCCGCAGGGAGAGAGAAAGAGAGGAGAGACAGCATGAGAAGGAGAGGCAGGAGAGACAGCATGAGAAGGAGAGGGATGAGAGACAGCATGAGGAAAGAGAGGAGAGACAGCATGAGGAAAGAGAGAAGGAGAGACAATATGAGTTGGCTCTTAAAACTCTAGAATTCCAAAGTCGTGGTGCTGCCTCTACCTCCAGCAATGGAGAGTCTTCTCCTCATTCTTCCTTAACTGATCCTTCTAACACTCAATCTCTTCAACTCAACGCTATGTCTTTCACTCTTGAGTCTTTCCCTTGTCCTAATGAGAAGATTGACACATGGTTAGAAAAATTTGAGAAAATTGCAACTCTCTACGGTTTAGAGAGGTCGCGTTGGTGTATGAAACTTTCCCAGGCCCTTAAAGGTTCTGCTTATGATGTTTATTCTAAACTGGAAAGTGGCCAACAAGACAACTATGACTTGTTGAAGAAAGCTTTGCTTGAGCGCTTTGAAATGAATGCGCGAAATTTTCTGCAACTGTTTCGCAACAGCAGGAAGGAGAGCTCTGAAACTTTTCAGCAGTTCTCATCTCGTCAAAAGGGATATCTGACAAAGTGCCTTGAGCTTTCACAGCTCCCCTCTACCTATGAAGGTCTGGAGAAATTTGTTATAACAGAACAAATAAAGAACACTTTGTCTGCGGGCACCCGGAGATTTCTAGAACCAGTACCCCAACAACAGTAAACAGTCTGATCAACCCGACCGCCCTTCATGGCAGCGTGGCCAGAAAGGACAAGGTGGCAAAGGGAGAACCCCTGAGCACGGGACTAAGGATCAGAGCGAGCACATCGAGACGAAACAAAATGGATGCTTGCTGACAGTCTCGCAAGGCGGAATTATTGACAGTGATTCCCAACCTGTTGGGGATACACCCTCAACGCGAGGTACTGTTACATTGAACGGTTCTCAAACGTTTTGCTTATTTGACACGGGGCTTTCTTATGATTGCATTGTTGTTAAACCCGGTCAAGAGACAGGAGAGACCGTCGAACTTTGTGGAGTCTCTAAGAGTGATGAACCTACAGCGCTTCCCATCGCACTGGTGGAGATCCACTCTGATTTTGTCAGAGGCGAGATCAAAGCGGCTGTTATGGATGACCCCATCTACCCAGTCATACGTGGCGGGAGATACGTGTTTATTGGGAAACCGGAAGAGCCGATTGTGGCAGCAGTAACTACAAGAGGGCAAACCAAGAAGGAACGGGAGCCTGCGCCTAATTTGTTACCTATGGAACTTAAAGAAGCGCAACAAATTGACCCTACTTTGGCACCCTGCTTTAGGAAACTGCCCATGGCTAAGGAACCCAGACAACACGGGGACATTTTTTCTAAGGATGGCGTACTTTATCGCAGAACGGACAAGCCTGACCAAGGTTACAACCAGCTCCTAGTACCGAAACAGTACAGAAGCCAAATCCTAGAAATTGGGCACTCTCTTCCCTTCAGCGGACATATGGGACAGAACGCCACAAACCAACGATAACCACTCATTATTGGTGGCCAGGAGTAAATACTGATATTATCAGGTATGTCAAATCCTGTGCCCACTGCCAACGTGTGCCACCCAAGCAACGGGCACCCCCAGTCTCTTTGGGTGAAATGCCAATAGTGGGAACACCATTCGAACGGGTTGTGATCGACATTTTAGGACCCTTAGAAAGGACTAAAAGAAGGAACAGGTTTATCCTGACCTTAGTCGACACATGCACTTTATGGGCAGAAGCTATACCGCTAACATGCGCAGATGCCAAGCATGTCGCAGAAGCCCTCGCGTAGATTTTCACTCGGTTGGGATTCCCTCAGCAAGTGTTGACGGATAACGGATCCCCATACCGAAACCTTTTGATGGATGAGATCGTGAAGATCTTGAGGACCCAACACATCTACACAAAGCCTTATACTCCGGTCGGAAATGTGCTCGTGGAATGTGTTAATGGAAACCTCAACATGATGTTAAGTAAACTGGCACAAGTGAACCTAAAGATTGGGATTGTTGCATTCCGGCAGATTTATTTGGCTACAGAGAATCTCCTCATACTTCCCAGGATTTCCGCCAGCTACGCTTTTATTCAGCAAACCCATTAAGGGCCCGCTCGAAGCCTTTCTTTGATCGCTGACAGACCAGAAGGCTGATGAGACAGTCGTCTCAGCAAGTAAATATGTGTCGGATTTAAAAGGAAGGTTGAAACTAGGATGGGACTGTAACTGTGCTTTTTCTCTTGTTGAGGTGATCACTGGCCCAAGACAGTATACATGTTGTTAGGTGTGTAGTGCGAGCGGATGATGGACTGAGTGTGGGTGCGAATGAAGGCGCGAATGTGTTTAGGCTCTTATGTATGTAGACCCTGCAACCCATACACTCACATGCAGTAGTCAAGGATGCTTGGACACTGCAGGCACGTTTCAAAACATTTATTGACGAGAACACACATGGTATCAACAGGAACAGTCAGTGTAAACAAGGTCATGCTGACCGGAAATCGATAGGTATACATTAGGCATTCATCAAGCTGGTAAACATTTGAATATTCGTGCATGGTCAATACAATGTTCTTCAATAAGGACAGTTCGTGGCGTCGCCCTGGGATTACTGACTAAACGCGTCAGATACCTTAATCACTTTGACACATAGGTGCAACTTGGCATTCCCCGCCTATTGCACATTATCAGGCTGTAGTATAATAGCCGAAAACACAGGCCTCGTTCTGACGTCGGCTGTGTACTTCTGATAAGCAGGTTACCATCAACCATGCAGTAATGCTTATTGTAGACATAAATATGCCGCCAATCTGCGGCTCCCACAATATATCTTCGTCACTGGATTTCTGGATGGTATGAAGACTAATAGTCTTGAATGGCTACCTTGAGCACAACATATAAGTTCTGAAATGGAGGACCGGTGAGCTGCAGTTCACAGACTAGGCAATCTTCTAACATGTTCTGCTACCGAAAGCATAGTAATGGAAAAAGTCGGTATTACCTGTAACCGAGTCCACAGAACAATATAAGAAACTCTGCTGTCATTCCAACGCACAGAGATTCACTGGGGAAAACTGCCAGTGCAGTTACTTCGAAGATTCTCCCCGAAAAACACAATGGACTCTCGTCCCTTCAGAAACCAGGACACTTCCCCGGCTCGCCGGAAGTCTAACTCAACTCCCCGCTTAAAAAAACCTGCCCATGGGCATCCGCCCGAACTGTCTACCTTTGACCCTAAAGGTCAAACACAATGAATGAATAAACAAGGGAAGACAACCCCTAATCAACCTGACATCGCAGGTAAAGACACAATTATTCTTATGATAAAAACATAAGCAAATAACTTGACAGATGACTCCGTCAAAAATGACAGCAACAGGGACCTAGCAACGACTAACTTTAAGCGAGCACGCACAAAGCACGCTAACCGATACAGGAAAGTCGCGAAAGAAAGAGAACTGGAAGCAGGAGAGAAATTTTTGGTGTTACTCCCTACCGGAAACAACCAACTGAGGATCGGATGGCAAGGGCCGTTTACCGTCCTGAAAAAGATTTCTAAGGCTAACTACCAGATCTCTATTCAAGGAAAGGAAAAGGTTTTCCATTTAAATCTGTTAAAGAGATACTTGGAAAGACCGGTGCCGACCTCCGAACATCTCCTGACAATCGCCAAAACTGACGAAGATGACGATAGTGGCAGGGAAATTCCACTGCACACACACGAAATCTTTCAAAAATGTCAAAAGCGGCGACGCTATTTCAAGCGCGCATGGGAGACATTCCAGAGAAAGGAAACTTTGGGAGTAGACTTGAGTAGGAATAGGACAGAGATGGAGGGGGGAGATGAGAGTGAAGAAGACAGACACCCTGAAGCTACGGATATAGGAAATTTATTTCCATAACGTAGACATGGAGTGCTTCCATATCTTAAAGGGGGGACGTTCTGTCGCATAGAGATTATGATCAATAAATTTTCTATATTCTCTTCTTTTTTTTTCTACCCGTGTCCTCTATTTTATTATCACTCTTTATCATTTTCCTGTGTTTTTCGCATTCGTACGTTTGTGACTATAAACATTACTATTTTCCCATTCAAACTTTGCCGTTTTCGTTTTCTCATTTAGAAACGCAGTAGATTACCTAACGTGTCAGTCCCTTGCACGAGATAATTTTAGGTGGGATTTTAGTCTATCAGACATGATGAGCAGACAAATTGTCTACATTTGCAGCTGTCACGAGAGTTTTTCGTCAGGCTAGCTCCCGGCGAAGTGTGAAAATTGCCCTCTGCAGTGGAGACGGGTCGTCTGACATTCGCATCTGACATGAGCGCTCACTGTCCGATAGTTAGACGGAGGTGTGAATCGCGCCAGACATGCTCGCTCAGAGCAGACAGAGTGTCTGGTATTTCGCCTCTGACACGCGCGCTCACGGTCAGATAGTTAGACGGAGGTGTGAAGACGCACTGGTGGCAGTTACGGCATGCGTCTTAGCTAACGTAGGTGTTAGGAGAGGGGAGAGATCGGGTTTTTGGAAATAGTAGGAGCCTTTGTCTGGTTTAAGATATTAACCAGAGTTTGAAACTTGATTTCACTCATTCTCCATTTGCAGTAGACGTGGTCCCTTCGTTCTAGATACTTAAACTTATAAGTGAAATCTCTTAGTTTCGTTGTGATACCGTAGTTCTGTGTTGAGGTAAATATTACATTAAGTATCTAATATTTTGTGAGTGATTAAGTGTTTAATCGCCTATTTTTCACTAGTTCTTTTGTGCAGAGTGAATTAAAATAAGTCTGTTATATTCTCTAGTCGACGAGTTACAGTGGTAAAACAGAATAAATTATAATTTCTAGTTTAAAATCATGTAGCTATAATGAATTTAACTGCTAAATAATCAGACGAGAATAATTTTTCTAAACTAACTTATAAATGCTAGATGCCTCATGAGTGTTGACGGAATACGTATGTATTCCTAATTCATGATGTTTGTTTTTTATAGATAACTTATTTCACGGGAAAGTTTAAACGTTAAGTCAAACTCTTCGCTTGCAGTTCAAAATGTAAGTTATATTGAGTACATAATATGTAAAATATTTCATATGTGTTTTTTTTTCTTTATTCAGTGAATACTGGGGTAACCCAACTTTGCCGGCGTTTAGTACAGAGACAAACCTGTGAGAAACATACAAATTTTATATCTTTAACCACGTGGGTTTTTTCAAGTAACACCGGTCTGACAGGGCGTGTGCCTTCAGAAATAGACAGAATACCAATCCAACTAACGGGTTTTATTTTAAAGAATAAATGCTATACTGGGCCTTTGAGCCAGATCAGATTTCTTCACAAACTTTAATGTACATGCTGCCTTGTGGCGAGAAATAATTACAGAAAAAACATTAACTTTTCCGACATTATTTGACCAAGTGTGTGGTGAACCAAGATTATCTGTTGAGAGAAGTTGTCCACCGGTCATCTTCCTAATTAAGGGAAACCTCGTGTTCTGACACTGTGTGCCCGCTAAAACCCAAACTCTTACCTCGTGAATAAGTGACAGTAACTTAAATCTGTAAAGAAAGAACGATCGCCTGAAGAGGACGCTCCCCGGACACGTTGAATGAAACCAATATCTGCAGAGCTGGGTATCCGCTTAATCCACAGATAGACTGATTAAACGAAGTGTACACTAAGTCTTGCGCCAGACGGCGAACAACAGCACAATTGTAGGTAAGGTTGTGTGAGTCACGGCCCTGATGAAAGAACCGAGTGAAAGTAGACTGAAGGATGTTCTTCGTTTGATTCACTCACTTTGTAACTTTCCTTATGCAAGATTTTGCTGCTAAACTATATTTTTCATTAGAATAGATACTGCTATCAAAGTCAGTTCATACCTTTAAAAGGGGAAAATATTAGACCCAAATCATATGTATCTGTGACTCTTTGGGCTATCATCGTTCTCCTAACGGGACTGTGGGCTAAACATCGAGGGAAGATCATAACTGTGGGTCTATCATTTCTTGTAGAAATTCCTTGATTTTTATGACTATTTGTATATGCTTTGATGTAATTTTATGTGTTGTGATGGGATTTTAGATGATAATTAAAACTGCCTTTAAACTTAATCAGCGTGTTGGTCAGCTCGTTCTAGAATATCTATATAATCATCTGTTATAGTTTTCCCACGTCTGTACGTCTAACTGCCGTCTTGTATGTGCGTGCACGTGAGTGGATAGAATATATATTGTGGCAGGCTATGGTTGTATTATGAATCATATATGATAATGTCTGTCCAGGTTCGCTTACCTCTGTGGTTAGCTATAATATGCTGTATACCACACAGTCTCACACACACAGCACGTGATGCGATAACGCAATGGTAATTTGAATAGTGTTTATTTACATATGAAAGGATCATTGCTGTCTGCTCTGACCTCCACATTTGGTCCATCATAGAATATACAATGTAAGTTCATTCTTTCACCACTCTCTCTCTCTCTCGCCCAGTATCAAATTCACACCTTCTGACCTCTTAACCATCAGTGATCATTCAGGTGCTATGGTCTCTATTTCTTAGATTATTGTTATTTATATTCTCTCAGTGTTCAGGTTATCTTGATGGGACCGGGCATCTCCGGGGGTGTTAATTTCCCTTGCCTCACTGAAGAATATGACTACTGTCTATATGTATTGTAAAACACTCTACGTACCTTTTCCTTTTCTGAATAATAACTAACTCACACCGTTTCTCCTTCTAGACAAGAATTTCTCACTGTTCAATATTTCGGGTTAATCATTACCCAAACTACTTCTTGTCCATGAAATAATTATCATATAAACTACTTGAGTACGCCATTAACATGGCTATCCGCGTATATGCGGCTTCCCTCTCTGCCTAACGCTTCTGGACTGCCCGCTAAGAAAAGCGTGATTCACTGGATTACTCTTCACCTCTGTCATGCGCAACATTGTTCGCGCATCTCCTTTTTGTACTCTATCTGAACCTTCCCATTCATAATTCTCTTTATTCCTTCCCTTTGACTGTAAATCGTTCCCTAACTGCCACAATATATATAATATATGTAATATATATATGTGTGTGTGTTTAGACTGTCTGACTCCTCTAAATCTGTTGTAGAAGATAGGTGAAAGAGAGAAGATTTCTCGATTTCAGAGACAGCCTCTATCACAGTCTACCATCCCACTCGTGGAAATATATTTCTACTATTATCTCTCACTGTGGCTATCACCCATTCTAGTCTATTTAGAAGGGACCAACACAAGTCTTAATTCCCCTATCAAAAATCTACGACAGTGACCGGTGACATAGTAAGTTATGCGGCGTCCAATATAAGTAAAAAATCGTACACAAAAACTGACTTTACTACAGACAGCTATATCTCCTCAAATCAATGGATATATGCCTGCGTGTAGCAACATATTATAACATATTAATTTTATAATTAACAACAGCTTTCACGGAAGATGTTGGTGCAAGCAACGACGATATGGACGATATATATAGGCATGGGTGATGATGATGACGACAATGATTTCCTTGTCACCGACGATAGATGTTTTGCTGATGACGCTACCATATGTATTTAGCACACAGGGTACTCCATCTTGTGTGGTTCGCTAACTAATGACGCCACTGTCCGACTTGTGGCTCCACCTATTGTGACGAAACGTCTGTACGTGTTCTTTTGGTGGCTCTCTCACACCTTTAGCCACTACGGCAGTATCATTTCTTTTCTTCATTTTCTCTCCAATCGCTTTTATTTGGCATAATTGTTATGCCCTTTCATTCATTATTTTACTCTATGCTGGATCTAGTAGGGGAAAGTCTCTATCACTCCACTCACCTACGGAAGTATCTGCTATGGGACTGTCTTTATCTTGTTTACCACTTGTTAAGAGCCTTTGCTTCGTTATCTGTATGTTGTCTAGGGATTACTAATTTTGTAGAAATATAGTCACTAAAACTCTGGCCACAACCTTTATAGGTATTCGTTCTGCTTTGTATTCAGATTCGTGTTATCGAACTAACTGTCAGAAAGTATTAACTGTTTATATGTATTCTAACTTATAATTCAAACTGTGACTCATTCCTCAACGAATTCTGTTTGATACGACTTTCAATTTTATTAAACATAGAAACTTGTATGAGTGACACATTGCTCTAATAAAGGTCTGACATCCTCATTTAAATATCGATTCTTGCCTTCCATATATTATTTACACATCCACACATCTGAAAATTCTTCATGCTATCAAGACTTAATCTCTACGTGCTTGCATAGCATGTTCCATAATTTCCTCCGTTTATTTTATTCTTAGGAGTTCATCTTTATATTTCATCTTCCTTCCATGTCCGTATTATTTCAGTTCCGTGCCTTCTTGCACATTTTCCTTTTGTCGGCAATCAAATGTATTTTCGTGGATATTCATATCCCTTCATAACGGTTATATTAACCTTGACCTGTGGTCAAATATCTCCTTTGGCAAATCGAGATTAAATCTTACCCGAACTTTGACACATCCAAATAAGATGAGTTTGTCCCATAATGAATTCATAGCACACCTGATTTCTACATCGAAATCTGAATCATATAGACCTTTTAAGTAGACTCCGCTACACTTTGATAAGTGGACTACGCCACACAAGCCGACACTGTCCATACGGGTTCAAGCCCACAGGTAGAATGTACCCTACGTCATGCCTCGTAACCGTGTGTAGTTACATTCCAGCATCATAGTTATTCTGTGTTCTGGTGAGTGTCGTAGATTTTTGATAGGAGAATTAAGACTTGGGTTGGTCCCTTCTGAATAGATTAGAATAAGTGATAGTCACAGTGAGAAGTAGTAATAGAAATAGATTTCCACGAGTGAGATGGTAGAATGTGATTAAGAGGCTGTCTCTGAGATCGAGAAATCTTCTCTCTCTCACCTATCTTCTACGACAGTTTTCGAGGAGTCAGACAGTCTAAACACACATATATAAATATATATATATCTCTAACCACTCACGGGCACGCACATACAAGACGACACGAGCTGACCAACGCGCTTATTAATTTCAAGAGAAATTTTAATTATCATCTAAAATTTCATCACAACACATAGAAATTACATCAAAGCATATACACATAGTCATAAAAAATCAAGGAATTGCTACAAGAAAATGATAGACCCACTGTTAGATCTTATCCCTCGAGGTATGCCCACAGTCCTGTTGGAAGAAAGTGATAGCCCCAAGGAAACAAGGATACATAGGATTAGGTCTAATATTTCCCCTTCTTAAGGTATGGACAGACTGGATATCTCTGCTCTATTTTTAAGGGAAATATGATTAGCAATACGTGCCTACAGAAAGTTAAGATAGGAAAATTGGTGCCCAATTACAACAGTAAAGAAATCGCTCCGACCTGCTTGCACTATGAAGAATGACGTGCAGAGTTCTTCTATGAAGGATTTACAGAACATTTGGGATAAGCTAGAGGCAAGATTGGTTATGAGATTCATGACACACACAAACAGAAATGGATCCAGTGGCCTTGATAAGCAGTCTAATCATTCAGACGAGCACACGTGCACATTTCATACTCACAGCTTGATAGCCACTTCTGGAACATAAAAAAACAATATTTTTAGGACTTGCCCATACAGAATCTTCAATGGTAATCTTGGCCAAGAAAACCCCAGGTCCAAAAAGACGGGTTGAATTCACTACTTCCGGGACCGTTCTCTTGGGAATACTATTGTTTTGGATGTCTGTTTAAGTCACATAAAAATTGTCCAAGCACGAGCGTTTATAGCGGGCACAGTGTCAATATCTTAGATTTCAAACGAATAAGGAATGTCAGGTCGGCACCTTCTTTCAGTATAGGGATTTAGTTGGTCACACCACCACTTGTCGAAACTCCGTCGGAATATTACTGACGTTAATATGGTACTTGCCACAACGGCTAAATTTGTACATAGAGTTTGTGTGAAAATCGAGTTTGTGCAGAAAATCTGATCTGGCTCAAAGGCCCAGTATAAAACAGTTAGTCTTTAATAAAACCCGTTAGTGAGAGTTTTACTCTGTCTATTTATGAAGACACACGCACTGTCAGACAGGTGTTAACTTGTAAACCCACGTGGTTAAAAGATAAAAACTGTTTATGTTTCTCACAGGTATGTCTCTTGTACTAAAAGCTGGCAAAGTTTGGGTACCACAGTTTCACTATATATAAATGGAAAAGAGCACATATCAAATAATTATACATACTATGTACTCGGATATAACTGATAATTAAAACTACAAGCGTAGCTTGTCTTATAGTTTAACCCTTCCCGTGGAATAAGTTATATTTTTAAAAAATATCATCATTCCTCATGAATTAGGAATACGTGCGTATTCCGTCAACACTCATGAGGCTTCTAGCATTTATAAGTTAGTTTAGAAAAATATGTTCTCGTCTGATTATTTAGCAGTAAAATTAAATTCATTATAGCTACATTGTTGTTTAAGCTAGAAATTATAATTTATTCTGCTTTCCACTGAAACACGTCACTAGAAAATAATACAGACTTATGTATTAAGCGCTCTGCACCAAATCTAACTAGTGAAATAAAATAAGCGATTTAACACTTTAAACACTTCACAAAATACTAGATATTAATATAATATATATTTACCTCCCCACACAGAACTACAGACTAAACCATGAACTAGAATACTGCAATCTAATGGTAGTCTAGAACTCGGCAAAATGGCCAAGAAACTCAGACTTCGCCAAAACACAGATATATGATCTAGCACAGCGATCTGTCTACTGCAAAATTCAGGAGCAAGAATGAAAATCTAGTTTAACATTCTGGTTATATCTATTACCAGACCAAGAGGTAAACTTTTATTTCGCAAAACGAAATAATCCCCCTTTCCGTCTATAACACTTACGTAACTAGAAGAGGCTGTCGTAAACTGCCACTTTGCGTCTCTGACACCTCCGTCTAAGAAACGGCCGTAGCGCTAAGTGTCAGATGCAAATGTAGACAACTTGTCTGCAATGCAGGGGCAGTTTTCGCACCTCACGCTGACCATGGCCCACAATGAGTGTCGTGTCAGGTGAAATTTCCAGACAAATGTCTCAAACTGCACCGTAGAGGTGTCAGTTATCGCGCTTTTCCTGAGCGCTCAGCCGATGAAACCGCGCCTGTCAGCTGAAAGTGCAGACATAGTCTGCTCGTATGTCTGAGATAAGCGAAAGTCACAGTTTCGTGTCCTGACATCTAATGCAAATAGAAATGCATTTTAACGCTCTCCCGTCTCTGTAGAGACTGACACGTTACGTCATAACTGCGTTCTCAGTTTTGAGAAAAGAAACAGGTAAACGTTAGAATGGGAAAATAGTAATGTATATAGTCGCAAACGAACGAATGCGAAAAACACAGGAAAAAGGTAAAGAGCGATAATAAAAATAGAGGATACGGGTGACAGAAAAGAAGAAGATATAGGCAATTTAATGATCATAAAACCTATGTGACAGAACGTCCCCCCTTTAAGATATGGAAGCACTCCATGTCTACGTTATGGAAATAAATTTCCTATATCCGTAGCTTCAGGGTGTCTGTCTTCTTCCCTCTCATCTCCCCCCTCCATCTCTCTCCAATTCCTACTCAAGTCTACTCCCAAAGTTTCCTTTCTCTGGAATGTCTCCCATGCGCGCTTGAAAGAGCGTCGCCGCTTCTGACATTTTTGAAAGATTTCGTGTGATTGCAGTGGAATATCCCTGCCACTATCGTCATCTTCGTCAGTTTTGGCGATCGTCAGGAGATGGTCGGAGGTTGGCACTGGTTTTTCCAAGTATCTCTTTAACAGATTTAAATGGAAAACCTTTTCCTTTCCTTGAATAGAGATCTGGTAGTTAGCCTTAGAAATCTTTTTCAGGACGGTAAACGGCCCTTGCCATCCGATCCTCAGTTGGTTGTTTTCGGTAGGGAGTAACACCAAAACTTTCTCTCCTGCTTCCAGTTCTCTCTCTTTCGCGACTTTCCTGTATCGGTTAGCGTGCTTTGTGCGTGCTTTCTTAAAGTTGGTCGTTGCTAGGTCCCATCCTAGTTTCAACCTATCCTTTAAATCCGATACGTATTTACTGGCTGAGACAACTGTCTCATCAGCCTTCTGGTCTGTCAGCGACCAAAGTAAGGCTTCAAGCGGGCCCTTAATGGGTCTGCCGAATAAAAGCGTAGCTGGCGGAAATCCTGTGGAAGTATGAGGAGATTCTCTGTAGCCAAATAAAGCTGCAGGAATACAAAGATCCCAATCTTCAGGTTTCACTTGTGCCAGTTTACTTAACATCATGTTGAGGTTTCCATTAACACGTTCCACGAGCACATTTCCGGCCGGAGTATAAGGCTTTGTGTAGATGTGTTGGGTCCTCAAGATCTTCACGATCTCATCCATCAACAGGT
Organism: Oreohelix idahoensis; assembly: GCA_024509875.1. Classification (NCBI taxonomy): domain Eukaryota; kingdom Metazoa; phylum Mollusca; class Gastropoda; order Stylommatophora; family Oreohelicidae; genus Oreohelix; species Oreohelix idahoensis. The sequence goes on from JAMPIV010002957.1 coordinate 41,305, forward strand.
TTCGGTATGGAGATCCGTTATCCGTCAACACTTGTTGAGGGAATCCCAACCGAGTGAAAATCTGCACGAGGGCTTCTGCGACATGCTTGGCATCTGCGCATGTTAGCGGGATAGCTTCTGCCCATAAAGTGCATGTATCGACTAAGGTCAGGATAAACCTGTTCCTTCTTTTAGTCCTTTCTAAAGGTCCTAAAATGTCGATCACAACCCGTTCGAATGGTGTTCCCACTATTGGCATTTCACCCAAAGAGACTGGGGGTGCCCGTTGCTTGGGTGGCACACGTTGGCACTGGGCACAGGATTTGACATACCTGATAATATCAGTATTTACTCCTGGCCACCAATAATGAGTGGTTATCCGTTGGTTTGTGGCGTTCTGTCCCATATGTCCGCTGAAGGGAAGAGAGTGCCCCATTTCTAGGATTTGGCTTCTGTACTGTTTCGGTACTAGGAGCTGGTTGTAACCTTGGTCAGGCTTGCCCGTTCTGCGATAAAGTACGCCATCCTTAGAAAAAATGTCCCTGTGCTGTCTGGGTTCCTTAGCCATGGGCAGTTTCCTAAAGCAGGGTGCCAAAGTAGGGTCCTTTTGTTGCGCTTCTTTAAGTTCCATGGTAACAAATTAGGCGCAGGCTCCCGTTCCTTCTTGGTTTGCCCTCTTGTAGTTACTGCTGCCACAATCGGCTCTTCCGGTTTCCCAATACACACGTATCTCCCGCCAAGTATGACTGGGTAGATGGGGTCATCCATAACAGCCGCTTTGATCACACCTCTGACAAAATCAGAGTGGATCTCCACCAATGCAATGGGAAGCGCTGTAGGTGCATCACTCTTACGAACTCCACAAAGTTGGACGGTCTCTCCTGTCTCTTGACCGGGTTTAACCAGGTTTCTGGCAACAATGCAATCATACGAAAGCCCCGTGTCAAATAAACAAGAAGTTTGAGAACCGTTCATAATAACAGTACCTCGCGTTGAGGGTGTATCCCCAACAGGTTGGGAATCACTGTCAATAATTCCGCATTTGCGAGACTGTTAGCAAGCATCCGATGCGTTTAGGCTCGGTGTGCTCACTCTGATCATTAGTCCCGTGCTCAGGGGTTCTCCCTTTGCCACCTTGTCCTTTCTGTCTGCGCTGCCATGAAGGGCGGTCGGGTTGATCAGACTGCTTACTGTGGTTGGGGTACTTGTTTTTGTAGAACTTGGATTTTTCAGGAAGGGGGTTTTGAGGTCCAGTTTCTGTGTGGTTATTTTGGTTAGAATCATGAGGAATATAAGAAGCACGAGAAGCTTGGTCTAGATTGTTTTTCCGAAAATGATCTTCTGTCGGTTTACGTTTTGAGGCCGGTAGTTCAGCCAGCGCATTGTAATATTGCTCAGACTTTTCTAAGATGTCTTCAAGCTTTTCTGCCCTTTGCTCAGCTAGAAATCTCCGGGCATCAGCAGACACAGTGTTCTTTATTTGTTCTGTTAAAACAAATTCCTCCAGACCTTCATAGGTAGAGGGGAGCTGTGAAAGCTCAAGGCACTTTGTTAGATATCCCTTCAAACGAGACGAGAACTGTTGAAAAGTTTCAGAGCTCTCTTTCCTGCTGTTGTGAAACAGTTGCAGAAACTTTCACGTATTCATTTCAAAGCGCTCAAGCAAAGCTTTCTTCAACAAGTCATAGTTGTCTTGTTGCCCACTTTCCAGTTTAGAATAAACATCATAAGCAGGACCTTTAAGGGCCTGGGAAAGTTTCATACACCAACGCGACCTCTCTAAACCGTACAGAGTTGCAATTTTCTCAAATTTTTCTAGATACGTGTCAATCTTCTCATTAGGACAAGGGAAAGATTCTAGCGCAAAAGACATACCAGTGAGGTGAGTAGATTGAGTACTAGAAGGATCAGTCAAGGAAGATTGAGGAGAAGACTCTCCATTGCTGGAGGTAGAGGCAGCACCACGACTTTGGAATTCTAGAGTTTTAAGAGCCAGCTCATAATGTCTCTCCTCCCTCTCCTTCTCTTGCTGTCTCTCCTCCCTCTCCTTATCATGCTGTCTCTCCTTATCTCTTTCCTCATGCTGTCTCTCCTTCTCTCTTTCGTTTGCCCTGCGGATTTCCATTTCCTCGTCCATCTTCTTCTGTTCTCTAGCTTCAGCTGCTTTCCTCTCCGCGTCATATCTTTCCAGTTCGTCCCTGACAAAAGCTTTCGCTTCTTCGCCTTCCAAACCTTCTTCTCTCGCCTCGTTCCTGAGGAGCTGTCTAAGCTTTGCCCTCTCCGCTATAATAAGTCAGTGGCTGAGATTTAGACGAGAAAGAGATAAGCAAAGGATACACTGGTTCCTACCACTTGCGAGAAAAATACCAAACAAAAGATGATATCCTTATAACCTGGGATACCTCCTCCAAAAAATAAAGTGTCTAACTATCGCTGCTATAAATCGGCAATAAAGCACCTAATGCAGACGACTACGCCAAATAAATGGTAGTTAAGATTACTCACTGAAAAATAAGTTGCTACAGTGGAAACAAAATAATTATTGCAAAAAATTTAAGGAGAAAAAAAAATCCCAAAGACTTTTTAATCCACTATAAATTCACCCCTGAAGATAGTTAGGGTAAGGGAGGCAATTACATGACGTATAGTCTGATCGCGCTCCTTAGCTTAGCTAAATCACCTACTTCTTCAGAACCCTGTGAATGTTATACACTCACAAAACTTTACCAGCGTTTAGTATTACAAAATCAGTAATTAACATATATTCCGACAAAATCAACCTGCAAACCAAATGTATAATGCTCAATAATGCTGTGGAAAAATACTTATCAGTCTAAGTGGTCAACACGCCCGTAAACAGATCGATTAGTCCAAGCTATAAATAATAATAATTATTTTTTTAAAGATATAACAACTCACAAAACATCTTACTCTATATCAGAATACAGAATCTTACAAACGAGCTGGTATTTATCGTCTCGTCTTCCTATTCAAAGTTCAAAATCCCGATAGACGAGACCCCATTTGTCGTAGATTTTTTATAGGAGAATTAAGACTTGGGTTGGTCCCTTCTGAATAGATTAGAATAAGTGATAGTCACAGGGAGAAGTAGTAATAGCAATAGATTTCCACGAGTGGGATGGTAGAAATGTGATAGAGGCTGTCTCTGAGATCGAGAAATCTTCTCTCTCTCTCACCTATCTTCTACGAAAGCTTTCGAGGAGTCAGACAGTCTAAACATATATATATATATATATATATATATATATATATATATATATATATATATATATATATATATATATATATATATATATATATATATATATATATATATATATATATATATATCTCTAACCACTCACGGGCACGCACATACAAGACGACAGTTATACGTACAGACGTAGGGAAACTATAACAAATGATTTTATAAATATTCTAGAACGAGCTGACCAACGCGCTTATTAATTTCAAGAGAAATTTTAATTATCATCTAAAATTTCATCACAACACATAGAAATTACATCAAAGCATATACACATAGTCATAAAAAATCAAGGAATTGCTACAAGAAAATGATAGACCCACTGTTAGATCTTATCCCTCGAGGTATGCCCACAGTCCTGTTGGAAGAAAGTGATAGCCCCAAGGAAACAAGGATACATAGGATTAGGTCTAATATTTCCCCTTCTTAAGGAATGAACAGACTGGATATCTCTGCTCTATTTTTAAGGGAAATAAGATTAGCAATACGTGCCTACAGAAAGTTAAGATAGCAAAATTGGTGCCCAATTACAACAGTAAAGAAATCGCTCCGACCTGCTTGCACTCTATTCATTCAGACGAGCACACGTGCACATTTCATACTCACAGCTTGATAGCCACTTCTGGAACAAAAAAACAATATTTTTAGGACTTGCCCATACAGAATCTTCAATGGTAATCTTGGCCAAGAAAACCCCAGGTCCAAAAAGACGGGTTGAATTCACTACTTCCGGGACCGTTCTCTTGGGAATACTATTGTTTTGGATGTCTGTTTAAGTCACATAAAAATTGTCCAAGCACGAGCGTTTATAGCGGGCACAGTGTCAATATCTTAGATTTCAAACGAATAAGGAATGTCAGGTCGGCACCTTCTTTCAGTATAGGGATTTAGTTGGTCACACCACCACTTGTCGAAACTCCGTCGGAATATTACTGACGTTAATATGGTACTTGCCACAACGGCTAAATTTGTACATAGAGTTTGTGCAGAAAATCTGATCTGGCTCAAAGGCCCAGTATAAAACAGTTAGTCTTTAATAAAACCCGTTAGTGAGAGTTTTACTCTGTCTATTTATGAAGACACACGCACTGTCAGACAGGTGTTAACTTGTAAACCCACGTGGTTAAAAGATAAAAACTGTTTATGTTTCTCACAGGTATGTCTCTTGTACTAAAAGCTGGCAAAGTTTGGGTACCACAGTTTCACTATATATAAATGGAAAAGAGCACATATCAAATAATTATACATACTATGTACTCTGATATAACTGATAATTAAAACTACAAGCGTAGCTTGTCTTATAGTTTAACCCTTCCCGTGGAATAAGTTATATTTTTAAAAAATCATCAATCCTCATGAATTAGGAATACGTGCGTATTCCGTCAACACTCATGAGGCTTCTAGCATTTATAAGTTAGTTTAGAAAAAATATGTTCTCGTCTGATTATTTAGCAGTAAAATTAAATTCATTATAGCTACATTGTTGTTTAAGCTAGAAATTATAATTTATTCTGCTTTCCACTGAAACACGTCACTAGAAAATAATACAGACTTATGTATTAAGCGCTCTGCACCAAATCTAACTAGTGAAATAAAATAAGCGATTTAACACTTTAAACACTTCACAAAATACTAGATATTAATATAATATATATTTACCTCCCCACACAGAACTACAGACTAAACCATGAACTAGAATACTGCAATCTAATGGTAGTCTAGAACTCGGCAAAATTTTGCGAAGAAACTCAGACTTCGCCAAAACACAGATATATGATCTAGCACAGCGATCTGTCTACTGCGAATTCAGGAGCAAGAATGAAAATCTAGTTTAACATTCTGGTTATATCTATTACCAGACCAAGAGGTAAACTTTTATTTCGCAAAACGAAATAATCCCCCTTTCCGTCTATAACACTTACGTAACTCGAAGAGGCTGTCGTAAACTGCCACTTTGCGTCTCTGACACCTCCGTCTAAGAAACGGCCGTAGCGCTAAGTGTCAGATGCAAATGTAGACAACTTGTCTGCAATGCAGGGGCAGTTTTCGCACCTCACGCTGACCATGGCCCACAATGAGTGTCGTGTCAGGTGGAATTTCCAGACACATGTCTCAAACTGCACCGTAGAGGTGTCAGTTATCGCGCTTTTCCTGAGCGCTCAGCCGAGGAAACCGCGCCTGTCAGCTGAAAGTGCAGACATAGTCTGCTCGTATGTCTGAGATAAGCGAAAGTCACAGTTTCGTGTCCTGACATCTAATGCAAATATAAATGCATTTTAACACTCTCCCGTCTCTGTAGAGACTGACACGTTACGTCATAACTGCGTTCTCAGTTTTGAGAAAAGAAACAGGTAAACGTTAGAATGGGAAAATAGTAATGTATATAGTCGCAAACGAACGAATGCGAAAATTGTCTGTCTGGAGAACGCACGATCACAGTCGATATGAGAAAATCGTTTCACAGGACCAACCCTGTGTGTGATTATCACGATAATCTGTCTGGATAGACAATATTGGCGATAGATAGCATCTGGACATCAAATGAGTTCACAGATGGTGTTTATGAGTTGTGCACAAGATGTCACCGGAAATATTACCGCATGATTAGACAGAGGTCACGCATGGAATTTTAAAATTAATATTTTAAAACACGCGAGGAGATATTTTAAATGAAACAACCCACTTAGTGCTAGAGAGATTTGATTGGTTTGAAGTGAGAGCCAGAATATAAAATGAATTCTATTAGAATATGCGGCGGAAACACAATCTGAGATTTGAACTGAGAATAAGAGATATAATCTAGCGAACTCAGAGACACAGAACAGACAGCTACGCAACTTCATACGAGCAACTCCCAGAAAGCCAGAAAGAGAAGGATCGGACCTAGAATTCCATTATTAACGGTGACAGATCGAGTATTGGGTAACTTTGGCTTTTACAAGTAAACCCGCATTTTAATACAAGACTGTAAACTTAAAATGACCAGGACTTCAATTACCAAGACTGGAACCTAGGCATTTGATCACAAGTCATAGAGGAATTAAACAAACGTTTTCCCAGGCCAAGGGATTTCGCAGAACACCCGCCATCAGAGGAATTATCTATAATTTCCCAGACCAAAGTGATTTCGAAGCTTCTAATACAGAGCTGCGCCCATTCTAACAAACTGTGCAAGGAGATTGTGAATTACTCAATTTGTGGTAAATTGTGAACATTTCTTTTACAAATGTGAATTTAACATGTTTTTCTTGCTTAGTGGTTATAAATTAGGCTGGCAACCTCAACATATGAAAAGAGTATATTTATAAACCACTACAGCAAGCGCTTGTGATTTCTTCTTGCTAGTCGTGCGGGAAAACCCGACAGCAGAGGTGACCCCAAACTCCGACTGGAGCAGTGATGAGTGATGATTACATTACATGTGCCTCAAGTGTAGCATATCATTTTGTGAGACATATGTAACTTGTTAATGTTAGTTCAGGCACAAATCATTATTCGCGCTGTCCAGACACAATTTCCCAGTTAATCCTCAGAGGAATAGTGGTGATTTCTATTCATCTTTCCTGAGTTACACTGCGTATACTCAAGAATTTAATTATTCTGAGAGATTAACATTGATGGGTGGACAACGAGAAGGTGCGCCTGTTAACTAGCAGGATAAGGACGGGTCTCAACACCCTCAAAACCAGAATACTCCGGTTAGATGAAGCTCGTAAGCCCTGCATGGTAGCCCATCTAGATGAAGGTAAATATTATTTCAAACCACCTATTATCTTGCTGTCGTATTTTTTACAAGATAGGTCTGAGATATTTATGGTCCCATCCGAGCGGAGGTGATAGTGATGACTCTGTGAGAGTAAGGTGTAAGAAAGAGTTTTTCTCACGAGGTGATAGTGTAAGAGTAAGAACAGTCTCTGGATTGAGTAATTGCTCTAATCCAGCCTATCTTTACGACTGTATTTAAATCAGACGCACTTTCTCTCCTTATACAAAATACAAGTTACACTGCACCCAATTACACACAATTCTGTGACAACTACGCACAAACGTGAAAACAAACTATGGATAACATATATGGGCAGGGGTTGACCAACACGATAACTTAAGGTTTAATAAGTTTATTATCACTAGAAATTCACATCAATCATATACATTCATAAAGCATGGTTTACAGACAAATAAATTAACCCAATAGGTACTCCCCTCTTGTAAAGGAAAAGCAAAGAAGATCCCAACAGAGGTTAATTAACCCAAAAGATCAAAATTTAACAATAAGGTATGGGATAGTCAGTAAGGGAAAAGAACAAGTTCCTAATTACTATCCCGTAGATACTCAGGTTAGTGAGAAAAAGAAGAAGATTTGTGTGATGGGGTAACAAAAGAAAAATATGTTTCTCTCTTTCGGTTTGTCGCATGAAAATATAATTAATAGTAGGTAAAGCTTGACAGCTGTATAGGCGTGATGGACAATAGTGCACACGGACGTGTGATAGTGGTGCGCAAGAGAGATAGGCAGAAGGCACAGGCTGAGTCAGTAAGTTCTTCACTAAGAAAACCACATACACAGCTCTTCTTGTTTTCTCTGGCGACAATATTACTCTTTTGCACACACTGTGTCACTCACAAATAGTAGGGTGAAGAAGTAAAGTTAGATTGAGGATTTGGTAGTCTGAACTGAACGAACAATCCTATCGAGGTTAACTCAATTTATTTCAATTTAGAAATGTAAATAAATCAATAAGGATTTTACAGCAAAAAAAATAAAAATAAAGATTATCACGAGAAAACAAACTCACAACAAATTGATGATTTTAAAGAAGAAAAAAAATTATTACACAAATAGTGAAAACAAGGATTATGAATGAATTGTGTTAGTAAAGTTCCCGGCAGGCCTGATAGGCTTTTGCTGGAAAATATGTGAAATACTGTTTGTGTGAAAATGAATGTTTGTTCCTTTGTTCCTTTGGTGTGAATGTTGGAACCAACTTATATCCTGGTGTTCTCTTGGAAAAATATAACGTAATCCAATGCTTGAAATTAACTTCACTGTTTGAATAAGGTATCCACAAAGGGCACAGAATCTGAACACGATTTTATAAATCCAAGATTGGTGTAACGACTTCACTGTTCGAATAAGGTATTCACAAAGGGCACAGAATCTGAACACGATTTTTATAAATCCAAGATAGGTGTAACGTATCCACAGTTGATGCGATATCCACAGATAACGAATTTGCTTCCAAAGGTGGGATGGAGGGTTATAATGGGTGGAGTATGGTACGGGGTATGGTTGGTAAGGGTGATGTCTGGTGTTGAGAATCTTTGAAATAATTGAAGTAAGTGAAGTAATTGAAGTAATTGAAGGGAATTATTGTGACTGGTGGACGAGGACTATATGGCCACTGGCCAAAGGTAACCTCTTTTCAGCAATAAGAGGCAAGACTTGCACTGCATAAATCCGCACCGGAATTTATAGTCTGTAAGTTAAACTAGAGGGCACTTTGTGTGTTTAACTCAAGTCTCCCTATGCACAGTTTTACTTTACAAGACTAAGAAGTGCGTCTTTCTCTTTCAGTATGCTTATCACCAAGTGAAGTCTAAAACTAGTTTCTTAAAGAAAGAAAGAATTATTTTCGATTTACCCGCTACATTTTTTAAAGTTCCCACGATAGCCAAAAGTATCGCCGCAAATTAGTTTGCATATTGAATGTCACGATTGGACGTGCTGTGGTTCCGAGCTCAAAGTAATAACAATGGGGAAGAAGACAGGCCATAAATCTAGAAAACCGAGTCTGGAAAATCCTAACAAACATGGACTCTGGTTGACCGAACCTTCACCTGAGTTAAGGTGGGAAAAAGGCAAGTGCGTGAGAAATATTTTTTTTCAGAAACTTAGGATAGACAGAAAATAAAGCAATATACAGGAAGGACAGAAAATTTTAAATAGGCAAATATCTTCACTCTGCGACAGATCCCTCTGCGACACGGTTCATTCATCCATTTATACTATGGCCACACTCATATTCGCTTACCCAATAGTCGCAGGTATTCCGTGGAAATAACCACTAACAAGTACTAAGACTATACAGTGTCAGATTATTTTGCCAAATCCAGCCCCAGACTATCCTTGGTGCTGACTGCTAATTTCAGGGTAGTCGCTGAAGTTGGCGCGTTAATTGTTTCCTGGATAAATACTGTATTGCTGCGTTTGGTTGGTTGGAGTAAGATGTATACGTGGTGGTCACCGTCATAGGATGACTAAGATATATATATATCTATAGTTCCGGTGTTGTCTGGCCTCTGGTGGCTGAGACACTCTGTTACGTTATGAAAATGTTAGTGAAAACAATTATCGGCTGTTCTCTGAGGTGATGGCCGAGTCTGAACAGTGAGTTCTCTTGAGTATAATCCCGTGAAAAAGAAACTACTATCAGATGTCAGATAATTTTATATATATATATATATATATATATATATATATATATATATATATATATATATATATATATATATATATATATATATATATATATATATATATATATATATATATATATATATATATATATATATTTTATTTTTTATTTTTTATTTTTTTTTATTGCCACAGTGGGCCAATGAGATTAATATAAACTCTGGTAATATTCAAGTCCAGCTACTATTACAGTTATTGGTTTGAGTTTGGCCTCTCTCATGAATGAAGAAAGTGGACGGCACAGGTCACAACTCGAAGACTCAACAACAAATTTATACCTCTGGATAGTTTGTCCGATTATAAGACCATAAAACCGCTAGTTTGCAGGGTTCCCGATCAGCCTAGATGTAGGAAAAAAATACAAACATTGTAACAATAATATAAATATCCCATCCTAACACGCGTTACGGCAAGGCCTCTTAACCTCTCCGTTATTAAATTATATTAACAACCGCAAGTGTCTAGCTTATCTTATCGCTTTTAACACGTGATATGAACACTAGTCACCTATACAATTACATATAAAGTATTAGAAATAAATATACTCCGTCATTTATCAAACACCTAGCGTCTATTTAGTTAATTAAAACATCTCTTACTGGGTGATAGCGAGTAATTAAATTTACGTTACAGCTGGTAAATTAGCTATATGTTATTTAATACGCTATTCAATTAACACATAAAATCCCAGTGAAATATAATGAAGAACTTTAACACATTAAATCACTTAAATGCTAGTATATAAATTACCGCAAAACAAAGAAATGAATCTATCTCCACGAAATCTAAGTAATCCTCTTTGCACGATGGCTCTTATGATATCGAGCTAGATTTTTTTTTAAATTTTCTGGAGCGACTGATAACTGAGTTTGAATAGATGAGGTATATATACACTAAACGCATAGATTTCGCTGACAGATGACTCTAAAGTCGCACCTACAGCGATCGGGGAACTCAGGCGGGGGTTTTCTTCCAATATAAAGGATTTCTTCGTTCGCTCTGTTACCTGGTGTTAATCAACAACAAAGGTTTCAGATCTCGGCGATGGTCAAGCTGGTAGGGAACTTCAAAAGCCGTTGCCTTGCACGGGGTTTTGGGACCGCGCGCTGTCAGTATGTCGTAATTTTGACAGCTCTGCACTCATCGAGCTTTCAGGCAAACGTACTAGGCCCGTCCCCTTTAGAAGGAATGACAGTTATAGATCTGAATAGCCGCTCGTCAGGGCGTGGAACAAGACAAATAGGCGTGGCTAAAACTATGAGTTAGACAGATAGCAAGAAAGCATGGCTTATGCGTAACTAACCGTGCATGCTAATGAGGAAAGAAAGATTTAAACGAAATGAGGGGCGACGGTGGGAATCAAGCGGACTGATCAATGTATTCTATTCTCATAGCCTGTCACACTTGCAGGTAGGCCAAAGCCAGCCAACGGCTTTTGAATGCAAAATTGAATGTGTTGGATCGAAAAGTGTAGCTGGGCTATTCTCGCTAGTTCTGGTTTTTGCTGTTGTTTAACTAGGGCTGCTGAGTTTGTCTCTCTTTCATAGCCAATGCCAATTTGAAGAATCCTTGCCATTATCTACAGTTTAAATCTACGCTTTTCCTCTGGCTTTTCTGCCTTCTGAAACTTGTTGAGTTGAAGTCACGAGCTCCAGTTTCTTCCCCGGATATTCTGTCACGGCATAGCGTGCATTTAAAGAACCCCCACATCACAAGAAGTCGTCACGTCTTGCACAGAGTAGCTGCTCTCTCCTCTTATCTATTTATTGTGAGATGCTTCTGCACAGAGCCAACCAGGTAAAAATCGGAGTTAGGTCTGGAGCTAAAATGATTCCCCCAAGCTTAGTGTGCAATGCTGGGTTCTCAACATGTTTTTTCACAGAGGGAATTGTGATGTTGAATAATTCTGGTGTTGCTAGTCGATTCCTTGGGCGTTGGCCAGGCAACTCGAAGTTTGCCTGTTTTCAGGAAGCACGACGAGGAGGTATTTCAGGGTCTTGGTTAGAGACCTAAGCCTGGCATTCACGCAAGAGCAGCGTGCATCCCGTTACATCACAGCAGTTGGGCTGTAAAGAAGGGCACAATGTGTTCATTACGCTACAAAATATGCTACGTATCAACAGCAGATATGGTGTTTCGTCTGATGATTTTTTTTCCAGGCAGAAGAATCGCCGGGTCCCAAGCTGCGAGAAACTGTATGGGGATGAGATCAGCCTGAGGGAGACCGCCAACTTTATAACAGAAATAGATGGGGTTAAATGAAAATAAACGAAGAAGAAGATGAAGACATGGTGGCGTTATCTCCCTGCAAACAAAACATTGTGGAGTCCATTGTTTGCTAACTTGCAAAGGTGTCACGGATTGCCTCCCCTGCTTTGCAGTACTGGTCCAACAAAGTGTTAATACCTGTATATAATATATATATATATATATATATATATATATATATATATATATATATATATATATATATATATATATATATATATATATATATATATATATATATATATATATTGTTCTGGCTCATACATTTGCTTTCATACATATAACAAACTGAATCGACTATGATTGTTTAGTTCTTAAAACAACAAGTAACAAATTGAATAATCAATTAGTATTAACAGTTTAAAATAAATAATCTGCTGGTGACTTTTATATTGGAATCAAATTTTCTCTTCACAGAGATTTAGGGTGAGGATATAGTGAAGACAAATTATGTTCTTTTTGCTGGTGCCTTTTTATAAGCACTTAACATTTAGGTCAGTCCGGCAGCTGTGATTTTCGTCACTGCTTGGTGATGAGGGCACTTCTTCACACAACTTGTCCGATTTAGGCGGTTGGTGTTGATTCCCTGTGTTTCACTCACAACTAGCTGCGTTCCAGGAACTTTTGGACAAAATAGAAAGAACAAAATGCCTCTGCTAAGTACACTGAGTTGGAAGCTTAAACAACAATCCCTGCATGAGAAGAACATGAGCTGGCCTTCTGCTGTTAGAGACTGTTGGAGTAGCACGCCTTGGGAGCATTTAAACGAAGTGTAGAACTCATCCTCAACTCCACTTTGAGCTATGACAACATGTTGGAGCACGCCGCGAAGTAGTGTGGTTAACAAGCAAGAGAAAGAAGCACACTATTGCGGAAAGTTAGCTTTTTTTTTTTTTTTTTTTTTTATTTTGCGTACAGTTGACAGAAGGCAAAAGAACAGCCGTGCGATCTCAGCGGAGTTTCAGACATATGTGCAAGAGAAACATAAAGGTTCTGGACATAAATCTAGCAGCTTGGGAGGATAAACGCTGCAAACTGCACCAAGTGGCAATGCTCCCTACGGTACCATCTCAGATTGGGCGAAATAAAGAAGCACTCACAACAAGCAGAAGAGAAAATAACACGCAGAAAGTGATATCAGGGAAAACAAAACAGCTGACGGTTATCACCTCAAAAGGCGCATTACCACAGTCAGTTATGACTGAAAGGGGGGTTACTTTTGTACACGCAGGTAGTCGCCACAGACCGCTGATAAACGAACGAACGAACGAACTTTATTTTTAAAGGGTTAAGAATTGGGCACGCAGGCTCGTCAGGCGTTCTGTCCTTCCTCTCTCTCTCATCATGTATACTGTATCCTTTCATCCTCACATTTACTTTAAGCATTATTTAAGGCATTTATCATTCTGAAAGTAATATTATCATACATTTACAATAATCATGATAATAAAAGTATGTTTTTAAAATAAATGAGAAAAAAAAAACAAAAGAATAACATGAAAAAAACCCCCAAAAAAACAAACAAATAACAAGACTGATAAAAACCAAATTCCTCATACAGTAAATTAGACAGTGATTTGAGATATAAATCAGATTAGGATGGCGTGTTATAAGAACTCGTGAAATATTCGAACAGTCTGCTACTGAATGATGAGAGACAGGAAGAACAATATATCTGCTCCCATTAGGCTTTGCGTAAGAGGCGACTACGGTGGCGTATACATGGGGCAGGCGACCCCATCATGTACAACAACCACTACAGAAAACACCACTACAAGAGACACATAAGGCTTTGGTGTAAGCTTCCTGTCTAAGGTCTACTGCAGAGGTGGCCCATGCTCGACAAGGAGTTAAACAACTGAAGGAAACCAAGAAAGCTGTGTGGTTCCAACCTGTCTTTTTTTTTTTTTTTTTTTTTTTTGTACCCCCGCTATTATTCGAGGCGAAATCTCCGGTTAATATGTCTAACCTGAGACTGATTTTACCTGAGTATCTCTTTTTTCCCTGTACAGTGGCAGGTGTCCTCTCGACATTCAGGCAGATACTCGCAGATTTCGGAGGTACCCATTAGATCTGGGACGGCACAAGAGCCGTTCAGGTTAATCCAGTCGAATTATTCCAGTCCAAGCCCCGGTCGACGACACTGCTTCAAATGTCCTCGCCAGGGCTCGAACCTGGATCACCCGATCGCCAGCGCAGTGTGGTAACCATTACATCAGCGCGGCTCCCCCAACCTTTCTGTCATAGTGTTTCTGAATGTTATCTCTACTGGCAGTGTGAGCCATGTTCTCAGACAAAGCGCCATGCACGTATACTGTTTGAGCAATATGTCATGCATTCATTACTATTCAGTTCCCCGTGGAGCACAGGAATAAAAAAAATACAAGCCAACTCTTCCTGTACTGTGCCATCCGTTAAGATCATTCCGCGTCGTCTTTATCTCCTTTATGTCAGTGCTTAAATCCCTTCTCCGTGCATGTGTGTGTGTGTGTGTATTTTTTTCTCTCTCTATTTATCTTACCCAGGGGATTTCAAAACAAAAACTGTGTTGTAATTCTATACAATGGTCTTTTTTCCCCAACATGCGTCCAATCCAACGCCAATGTATTCTTCTCACATCTTATTCCGCTGATATGTCTCTGGTTTGTTATCATTAGTACTTCTTCTTCTTCGTACACTCTCAGATGTCTACCTGAAAATTTTCAGAGAAAGCAATTGTCAGCTTCAGGCTATTTGCATCTCCTTAGAGTTTTCAAGGAATTGTACTGGTGACGGCAAAATGAGCTTTCACTGTTCCTCATATGTTGGGGCATCTTTGAAGAAGATGTTCAGCAGTCATTTTATCAGTGCCACAGTTACGCTCATCAGTAGTTCCTATCTTTAGCTTGTTGAATAGATGTATCTCAATCTGTTGTGGCGCACATGCGGAGTTTGATTATCCCAGATTGGTGATATTGTCATATTATTCCAATCCTTCAATTCTACACAAGTACTCATTTATAAAAGTTTGTATCTGTCTAGTTGTCATATTAATATGTAATTGACGATCAATATTAATGATGATTGTCCTGCATAATACCACGGCGAGGTGTCTTTGCTGACGTGGAGGATAAATTCAAATTCAGGTCTATTTTTATATACACTTATCGTTCACAGCCCACAACATCTCGTTAGGCGAGATCTTGAGAAGATCTTACAAGTTAACGGTGTTAATTGACAATAATTGTTTGTCTTGCTGATTTTAACATTTCTAAACTTGTTTCTTTGCCTCCGGCTGTTGATTTTGCGGCTGCTAACGAAGATAATGATAGTTGTGACTTTTATCAACACTGTAGCGAGTTTTTGATGGCGATGCCTATGGCGAAGATAATAATTGTCTGGCTAATGAAACTGTAATATGATTTGTCAATTTAAAAAAAATACTTTGATATTATAATAACATTAACAAAAGGAATATTTCCTCCACACATAGCGAAGAAAATATACATTCCGAACTTTTTGTTCAATTTCTGTCATATAAGTGCAAGACTATCCCCGGGAAATGATTGATTGTTTCTCGCGTGGCAATTTTGTTCCTACGAATTTTCAGGTCAGCATTCCGAAGAATTTCAATTCAATCAATCAATACCCTTCAGCTCGGAGAGCATAGGCCTTCAACAAACACATGCTAAGTCTTCCTGTCCCGTGCCATCCGCTCAAGTTCTTTCCATGTTTTCCTCATCATTTTCACCTCTGTATCCAGTTCTCTTCTCCATGTGTTTTTTTATCTACCTCTGCCTCTCTTTCCCTGTGGATTCCAGAACAAGGACTGCTTTGTAATGCTATCAACATGTTTCTTCAATGTGTGCCCTTCCATCGCCAGCGTCTTCTTCTCAGCTCTTGTTCCACTGGCACTTGTCTGGTTCTTGTCATCAATACCCCATTTGTGACTTTGTCATACCATTTCAGTCCTTCTATTCTACGCAAGCACCCATTTATAAAAGTCTGTAGCTTTTTAGTTGTTTTTTTTATTGCTCTCCATGTCTCAGAGCCATACAATAGGACTGACTTGACATTTGAGTTGAAGATTCTTATTTTCGCGTTGGATTTGATTTCTCTTGTTCTCCATATGTTTCCCAATGCAATGAAAGCTCCTCTTGCTTTTTTGTATTCTTATTTTTATATCATTGTCTGTCCCTCCAACTTTGTCTATATTACTATAGTCCGTTCGGAAATTCGTGCAAACAGAAAGTGTCAATTTTCTCCAAAACTGTTTGTTGTATGGACATGAATTTTTGCATGCAGTCTTAGATTTTCCATGCAGTTATTAATCACAGTCGCGAGTCACTAATTCAAACAAAAAAAAATATATTTTTGAACGGATCTTGTAACTTTTCTGTAAAACTACTAAAAATTAACCCAGACAACACTAAGAGTTTTTTATATAACGTAAAGAAGAAAATTCGAACATGACATGAGTTTTGTAAGGGAAAAAAATATATTAATAACTGCATGGAAAATCTAAGACTGCATGGAAAAATTCATGTCCATACAACAAACAGTTTTGGAGAAAATTGACGCTTTCTGTGGGCACGAATTTCCGAACGGACTATACCAAGATCTGTGTACGATTCTACAATCTTTATTGGTGTTTCTTCAAGTTCAATCTTTTTATCATTTCTCATAATCTTTGTCTTTTCCCTGTGTATTTTCAGGTCCACTTGTTGTGACCTCTCATCGAGAATTTTCATTTTCTCTTGCATCTGATTATGGTTATGGGACAGAAGAGCCAGGTCATCTGCAAAATCCAGATCATCAAGCTGTTTAGTCAAATTCCACTGGATTCCATTTCTGTTGTGTGATGTCGATGTTTTCATAACCCAATCTATTGCTAATAAGAAAATAAATGGAGACAACAGGCATCCCTGTCTCACTCCCGTTCTTATCCTAAACGGTCCTGTAAGTTGTCCTTCATGAAGAACTCTGCATGTCATGTCTTCATAGGTCTTCCTTATTAAGTTAATGATCTCCATGGGGACTCCATAATGCCTCATCAGTTCCCAAAGTGATTCTCTGTCTACATCGTCAAATGCCTCCTTTTCACAGTCCACGAATCCGATGTTTAGTGGTGAATTCCATTCCAGACTTTGTTCAACTATTATTCTCAATGTGGCTACCTGGTCTGTACAGGATTTGTGTAGTCGAAAACCTGCTTGTTTATCTCTCAGTTGCTTGTCTATAGACTCTTTTAATCTCTATCTATCTATGTATCTATGTATCTATGTATCTATGTACCTATCTATCTATCTATCTTGTGGTGGGTTTGGATGTTAAAGAGAAGGAGTCAGTATGTGTCTACAGAGTGAGGTCAGCTATGCAAGTCCCTGAGTCTAATAGTTGATTATGATGTTCTCAGGGTACCTGACTGCTACCACCCTACGATCTCACTCTGCGATTTATTTTGGGTATCTAGTGTTTGTGATGTATTTATATGGCTTGGTGTCTAGGGTAATGAAAAATGTAGTGATAATTGCGTTAAACAAATACAATTTTAACTCACTAAAATCGAATAAACAAGACTGGGTTTAAAGTTATGAGATATATATGTATATACAATTTTAATTTCCTGTCCCTCAAATTTTTTTTTAGGACAGGAATGTTTAAAAATTAAAAGTGAAAATATGGTTTTATACCAAATTAAATACACAAGAAGGACATCTGTCCAATATATCTTAATATGTTAATGTTTATAAACGTTTATTCCCTGTTGGAAAATACTGTTCTATGAAGAGTCAATATTGGGAAAAACTGGTTTTCGCATCATATCACAAACTGTTTCTGAATAGGGTGGAGATTAAACACATTTGAGTTTGCATATAAGCCCGCAAGATTTTGGCTTATCTTTAAATTCTTGTTGACATTGAATGACTTGCTCGAGAACACTGCACACTGCTTCACTACAGTGTATACTGGAGACTGCTAATACTCTTAGGCTTCGATATAGAAACAACCGGTAGGTTGCCTCAAATTCTGCAGCTCCGGCTTCTGACCAACTTGATACTGGGTGATGTAACCCTGAAACAAGAGGAACAAGCCTCCCTAAGTCTCTAGTTAATTATCTCCACCACTACCAATTTAACATCATTAAACATGTATTGTGATCAGATAAAAGAGCTAACCAATTTAGCTACAGTCTTTAACTTTACTGTGACTTCTTCATAAACAGTTGGTATCTTCTTTTCCACATAGTCTCAACGCCCCTGTCACTATACATCATCTTCATCTTCAGCTGAAATACAATCTTTTCTTTTTCTTCAGAGTTAATATACCAATAGGCCTGCCAGTGACTTTCTGGTCTTACAATCCAAATAATGTATGATATTATTCAACTCAAGTTTATTTTGATTTGCTTCGTAAGTCGGCTTAGACATGCCTGTGCTTCTAGTATGTCACAATCTTCCACAAAGGCAAATGTCGTACACACACAAGGGTATGGCGCCCTATCTGGGTTAGCCTCTACATCTAATAATGTATTTAAAAAGTTATTCATCTTATCGCAATCAATGAAATAAATCACACAATTTGTTAAAAGTTAACAGGCTATCAATGGGTCAACTCTAGATAGCTGCTGCTTCAGACGCAAAGGCAAATTTTGTCACTAATTGCCTTGCCTTGAACCTTGCTTGTAGGAAATATTTGTCAAGTGGCACCCTGCGTAGCAGAAGCGTTAGTTTTATTCCCTCTATGTCTATACTAACATTAGCCAATCAGTTTAAACTACGCCGATTTGACTCTTTTTTTGAAAATCCCAAACATTTATGTACGTTTATCAATAAGTTCGTCAGTCTGATTCTAATATTACTATTTAGACTATGTGTCGCTTTAGGCTGGCAAAACTTCAAAGTTACCTCTCCCTTCCTCACTAGTAGTGTCTATCAAAATGAGGCAAGCAAATTTGACTTGTTTCCAACCAACGCGACTAGAAAAATGTAACTTTTAAATTGAGCTGGGATATCAGTGTGTCCGTCTATCTGTTGTCAATTTTTTTTATTTTATGCAATAACTCAGTCACTTTTGAAGCGATTTAAAAGATGAAAAGTGATTATAATCAGGCTAGTGTCCTTTATCTAGCCAGTATATTTTCATCTACGTCTTCATCTAAGTTTTTCTTTTGCCCCTTTTCTCTCTCCTGCACTCATTTGTTTCAGTCTGTCAATACCCAAGTGTGTTTAGACTTTTCCATACTAACCACTCTCTTCTCTCTATCTCCAGTATTTTTTTTTAAGACGAAACACGTGTTGGCCGACTGCCAAAACGGTTTTATGTTATATTTAAAAATTAGTACGGAATAACGAAAAAGCATTTGGTAATAGGGATGGGTACCATCGCGTGGCGTTAATAGATTCAAAACGCAAGCCGCTCGCTGGCGTTTTTTGAAAATGCGACGTTCTTGAAAAGAAAAAATATAACTACTGTAATTTATTACTCGAGTATTTTTCAAATGTAGTTATATATTTCTCACCTGCAGTTTGCCCCGTTCTGAAAAAAAAACGACGTCTAACGACAACTGTCGCATGTTGTAACTAATAATAGATTCTTAGAATACGTTAGTTAAAAAAAATTCAAGTAGTGTCCAATATTTTGCATTAGATGTTATCGACCTTGACAATTTTCAAATTTTTATAGTAGCGGGTTATAAACGGTAACTTTACGTCACTAGAATTGGACTTTTGAGAAATATGAGCAGGGTAGAGCAATGGTGGCGGGATGTGTAGAGAATCTATCTTGGCGTATTGGAACAAAATTCAAATACAGTATTATCATTATAATTTGAGCGGGAGGGTTAAAACGGTGCATTTTACCACACACTTCCCCTCTTAAAAGGATGCATCCCAAGGCATCTTTATAATCCGTGTTAACAATCCCGATTAAATTAACTCAACTAGGCCTTATGACTATCCTGGGTTTCTGCAGGTGGGTGCCTACTCAAAAAATCTGCCCCAACATTCTGCGATCCAGGAATGTATTTAATGGTAAACGAGTAAGGTTGAATGAGCAAAGACCACCTTAATAAACGGGCATTTCCATGTTTTGCCTGGGCCAAAAATACTAATGGCTGATGATCTGATTGTACCACGAATTTTCTACCATATAAATAGATCTGGAACTTCTTGATCGCCCAGACTAAAGCCAAACATTCTTTTTCAATTGTTGAGTAATTTTGTTCCGCTCGGTTTAATTTGCGACTGGCATAAGCAACTGGGTTCAATTCTCCAGCTGGTGAAGAGGACCTTTATAACAAAGTGGCCCCCCAAGCCCACATTACTAGCGTCTGTTCTTACCACGAATTCCTGACTCAAATCAGGTAATTTCAAGATAGGCTTGCTGGTGAGTTTTTCCTTTAAATCATTATATGCCAATTCACATTCTGCCGACCATTCAATTTTATCCGGTTTTCCTTTGCGAGTTAAATCTGTCAGAGGCGCACACACAGAGTTAACGTTTTTATGTACTTTTGATAAAAGCCACAAAGTGACACAAATAATCGCACATCCTTTTTAATCTGTGGTCTGGGTGCTCTCTGTAATTTCTCCAGGTTCTTGGGGTCAGGGGTCATACTACCCTGATGTACTGTATGTCCCAAGAATTCTTATTCCTTGCATCCAATACATTTTGTTGGTCTAGCAGTCAAATTTGCCTTTCTGAGTCTATCAAATAGCATATTCAAAGAGTTAACATGTTCTTCAAATGTTTCCGTAGCGATGAGGATATCATCCATGAAATTTGTTATACATGGGTTTTTCAGTGGATCCAACAATTTTCGCATCATTCTGGAAAACACACTCGGGGCATTCTTCAATCCAAACGGTAACATGTTAAACTCATAGTGCCCTTCCGATGTGCTAAACGCCAGATAAGGTCGGATCTCAGGCTTCACTGGAATTTGGTAATATCCCTTGCTGAGATCTACCTAATCTTTCTCCTCTTTCAAAGCTTTCTCTCATTGTATTTCTTTAGAAGGTTCACGTGACAGACTTTTTCCTTCCCTTTCTTGTCTATCTTGAAGTTAGTTCTAGATACCTTTTTTAAAACTGTGTATGGACCTTGCCATCCAATTTGAAGTTTGTTGCTGCTGCCGAGTAGTAGAAGAAGCACCTTCTCTCCCACAGCTAGCTCCCTATCCTTCGCTTTCTTATTGTAATATGCAGCATGTTTCTTCCTGGCTTGTCTTAGGTTATCATTTGCAAGTTTCCAGCCAGTTTTTAAGCGAGTGGTCAGCTCGTTCACATACTGATATGATGAGGTAACAGTCTCCTCTGCCTTCTCATCTGTCCACGTCCTCAATAAGGCTTCCAATGGACCTTTGATTGGTCTGCCAAATAGCAGTGTTGCTGGTGCCATTCCAGTCGAATTATGTAATTGGAAGTATGGTGGTGGTGGCGTTTTACCACACCAACTGCCCGCTACCAATTTGTTTCTTTTGGGGTTTCCCCCGCAGTTTCAGTTTCAAAGTGAGAGGACTTCTCTCCTTTCTATTTTCGTCCAGTTCCCGGAATTCCGACCAAGGGATTGTCGGGTGGGACTGGGTTGCGGTTACTTTTTGTTCAATCCGCATAGTGGCCATTCTACTTGGTTTTTGTGAAGACTGTGTGTGAAAAGGGGTTTTCCTATCCACCGTGTCTACCTTAATATATTTATTTTTATTTTTATTTTCAGGCCTGTTTTCACCGTAGTGCTTTTGTAGGTCCTGATGGTTTTCCCAACGTGTGGGCGTTCCCTTGTTGCATTGGTCACAGGCCTCCACAAATTCTGCAACATCTGCAGCTACGCCTGGCCAAAAGAATGACATAGATACTTTTTGACCTGTAGTACCTATTTTCTCATGTAGACCGTCTGATGTAACATATGATCTTTTTATCACTTTCTCCCTATATGAAATTGGAAGAACTAGCTGTCCATGACCAGTGGATCCAGTTCTAGCCTTCCTATACATGAGTTTATTCTTCATATAAAAGTCTCCTTTGTTTGGAGGGGTATGGCATTTTGGGAGTTTCTTGAAACACGGCTTTAATGACCTATCCTCAGCCTGTGCCTTCCTCATCTCCTCTGGATGAGTATTTATTGGGTTTTCAACCTCCTTCCCTGCTTGTGATCTGATCTGTACTGCTGCCATAATCACAGGTCTTTTGGGGTTTCCCAAAAAGACGTATCTACACCCCAATATCAGAGGGTAGATTGGTTCGTTTATCCCTGCTGCTCTATTCACTCCTTTCACATAGCGTGTTTTTACACTGATTCGTGCTATGGGAAGTGTCATAGTTGCTACTTCCTTGGTTGCCGCTTGTATTTCCACTGATTCTGTGGTATACTGATCTAGGTGAACCAGGTGAGAACTTACGACTGAGTCAAAATCCAATCCAGTATCATAAAGGCACCTGATGGTGGCCCCATTACATACTACGTCTTCACATACAGGGGGATGATAAGGTTCCTGCTGTCCAGTAGGTTTTCCTTTTTGTCCCTTACTTCCTGTTTTAAGGCATGCAGCGTGGTAAGGAGGGTTATTTTTCTTCCTACAGTCTTTTGTATTATGGTTATTCATC
This sequence comes from Oreohelix idahoensis, assembly GCA_024509875.1. NCBI lineage: Eukaryota > Metazoa > Mollusca > Gastropoda > Stylommatophora > Oreohelicidae > Oreohelix > Oreohelix idahoensis. The sequence goes on from JAMPIV010002957.1 coordinate 63,875, forward strand.
CCACAGAATTTGCAATATTTACTTTCCGGTCTGTAGGGTTTCCTCTCATTGAATTGCTGGTTTCTATCTCGAGGGTCAAATCTGGGTCTATCATATTTGGGTTTACCCCTGTTACCATGATCTCTAGTGACTAACTTATTATGGGGTTGATGAGCTTTATTATTGTCTACCTGTTTCTTTTTAGCGCCAGCTACTTCTGCCTGGGCTGCCTGATACCTCTCAGCAACATTGAGCACATCATCTAACCTTTCCGCATCCTGTTCCATAAGAAACTTTCTCATGTCTGGAGCCATGGACTCTCTCACCTGCTCTATCATGATCATTTCCTTTAAATCTTGGTTTTCCCCAGAGCAGTCCATTTCTCCAAATAGGTTTCTAACGTTGCAGAGAATTGATGATATGTCTCCCCAGACAGGAGCTTAGCATTTCTAAATCTCTTTCTATAAAACTCACCATTCTTCTCGTATCTAATTAAAAGAGCCTGTTTTAATATGTCATAGTCTTCCTGATCTTCCCGGCTCAATTTTGAAAATACCTTATACGATGTTCCCCTAAGTCCTTGAGATACTTTCAAGCTCCACCTTTCCCTCTCTAGACCATAACTTGTAGCTAATCTTTCGAATCTAGAGAGGAAGGACTCAATGTCATCCTCTTTTTCTACAAAGGGGTCTAGATCTTCTTCTTCTTCTTCCTCGTTCGCCCTGAAAAGGACGGTGGTTGCGTTGTGTCTGTTTACGCCTAAGCTGTGATATCTGCACCTTTCGGTCGAACATCCGACTTCAGCACGGCATTTTTTACGGACCGGGTTGGCCTTCCCATTGCGATACGCACTTGCTCAGCCAGACTGCACTGCTGCAGACTGTTTCCAGGACCACCACGTGGAGGTGGAGTGCGGTCTTGACCAGCTCTGGTTCGCTGGTCCTGATGCAAGCAGTACAGCTATGGGTCGCTGACTGCATTCACTATTGCTGCATCTTGGGGTCCCGGGTCTAGATGAAACCCCATGGCTGTGATGGAGGCTCCCTGACTAGCACTGGCCTCAGAGGTAGATGGGCTGTTTCCAATTTCAGGAGCATGGCCTTGCAATTCTAACTCTCTTAGTCGTAGCTCATGTTCCCTTTGTAACCGTTTGTCTTCTGCTTCCCTTTGTACCCGTTTGTCTTCTGCTTCCCTTTCTGCAACCTGTCTTCTTTCTTCCTTTTCCTTCTCCATCTGCAATCTCTTATCTTCTTTTTCAGCCTCTAATTTCTTTTCTTCCAACTGTAGCCTTTTAATCTCAGCCTCCCTCTCAGCCTCTAATTTTCTAGCCTCCCTAGCATCTTCTAATTGTAACCTCTTTTCTTCAGTTAACCTCCTATCTTCTCTCTCAATGAACTTATCGCATTCTGATGTTACATATTGAACCAGAACTTGGCCTCCATTCCCATTTCCTTTGCAGACTGTAGAGCAGCCGATCTAAATTTGGCCAAATCTGCCATCTTTTATCTGATACTAAATTATAGTTACTCTAACTAAAACAACTAACAAATGTTATAATTAATTAAGGGCTATGCCAACTCAAACAATTCTCCACCTTATAAATATTATAAATTTTATTACTATGGGGATACCCTGGATCTATGGTGTTACAGGTAATTAAAAATCCCGGGACGGGACCCCAATATATGTGGTGGGTTTGGATGTTAAAGAGAAGGAGTCAGTATGTGTCTACAGAGTGAGGTCAGCTATGCAAGTCCCTGAGTCTAATAGTTGATTATGATGTTCTCAGGGTACCTGACTGCTACCACCCTACGATCTCACTCTGCGATTTATTTTGGGTATCTAGTGTTTGTGATGTATTTATATGGCTTGGTGTCTAGGGTAATGAAAAATGTAGTGATAATTGCGTTAAACAAATACAATTTTAACTCACTAAAATCGAATAAACAAGACTGGGTTTAAAGTTATGAGATATATATGTATATACAATTTTAATTTCCTGTCCCTCAAATTTTTTTTTAGGACAGGAATGTTTAAAAATTAAAAGTGAAAATATGGTTTTATACCAAATTAAATACACAAGAAGGACATCTGTCCAATATATCTTAATATGTTAATGTTTATAAACGTTTATTCCCTGTTGGAAAATACTGTTCTATGAAGAGTCAATATTGGGAAAAACTGGTTTTCGCATCATATCACAAACTGTTTCTGAATAGGGTGAAGATTAAACACATTTGAGTTTGCATATAAGCCCGCAAGATTTTGGCTTATCTTTAAATTCTTGTTGACATTGAATGACTTGCTCGAGAACACTGCACACTGCTTCACTACAGTGTATACTGGAGACTGCTAATACTCTTAGGCTTCGATATAGAAACAACCAGTAGGTTGCCTCAAATTCTGCAGCTCCGGCTTCTGACCAACTTGATACTGGGTGATGTAACCCTGAAAAAGGAGGAACAAGCCTCCATAAGTCTCTAGTTAATTATCTCCACCACTACCAATTTAACATCATTAAACATGTATTGTGATCAGATAAAAGAGCTAACCAATTTAGCTACAGTCTTTAACTTTACTGTGACTTCTTCATAAACAGTGGGTATCTTCTTTTCCACATAGTCTCAACGCCCCTGTCACTATACATCATCTTCAGCTGAAATACAATCTTTTCTTTTTCTCCAGAGTTAATATACCAATAGGCCTGCCAGTGACTTTCTGGTCTTACAATCCAAATAATGTATGATATTATTCAACTCAAGTTTATTTTGATTTGCTTCGTAAGTCGGCTTAGACATGCCTGTGCTCCTAGTATGTCGCAATCTTCCACAAAGGCAAATGTCGTACACACACAAGGTTATGGCGCCCTATCTGGGTTAGCCTCTACATCTAATAATGTATTTAAAAAGTTATTCATCTTACCGCAATCAATGAAATAAATCACACAATTGTTACAGGTTAACAGCCTATCAATGGGTCAACTCTAGATAGGTGCTGCTTCAGACGCAAAGGCAAATTTTGTCACTAATTGCCTTGCCTTGAACCTTGCTTGTAGGAAATATTTGTCAAGTGGCACCCTGCGTAGCAGAAGCGTTAGTTTTATTCCCTCTATGTCTATACTAACATTAGCCAATCAGTTTAAACTACGCCGATTTGACTCTTTTTTTGAAAATCCCAAACATTTATGTACGTTTATCAATAAGTTCGTCAGTCTGATTCTAATATTACTATTTAGACTATGTGTCGCTTTAGGCTGGCAAAACTTCAAAGTTACCTCTCCCTTCCTCACTAGTAGTGTCTATCAAAATGAGGCAAGCAAATTTGACTTGTTTCCAACCAACGCGACTAGAAAAATGTAACTTTTAAATTGAGCTGGGATATCAGTGTGTCCGTCTATCTGTTGTCAATTTTTTTTATTTTATGCAATAACTCAGTCACTTTTGAAGCGATTTAAAAGATGAAAAGTGATTATAATCAGGCTAGTGTCCTTTATCTAGCCAGTATATTTTCATCTACGTCTTCATCTAAGTTTTTCTTTTGCCCCTTTTCTCTCCCCTGCACTCATTTGTTTCAGTTTGTCAATACCCAAGTGTGTTTAGACTTTTCCATACTAACCACTCTCTTCTCTCTATCTCCAGTATTTTTTTTTAAGACGAAACACGTGTTGGCCGACTGCCAAAACGGTTTTATGTTATATTTAAAAATTAGTACGGAATAACGAAAAAGCATTTGGTAATAGGGATGGGTACCATCGCGTGGCGTTAATAGATTCAAAACGCAAGCCGCTCGCTGGCGTTTTTTGAAAATGCGACGTTCTTGAAAAGAAAAAATATAACTACTGTAATTTATTACTCGAGTATTTTTCAAATGTAGTTATTTATTTCTCAGCTGCAGTTTGCCCCGTTCTGAAAAAAACGACGTCTAACGACAACTGTCGCATGTTGTAACTAATAACACTGACAAACAACATTTTTCTTTCTTATATAAGAATAAGTGTTCTTATGTCAGTTTTTTGCGCTGATTTCAAATTTGAAATCTGTTTATCTCTATCACGTCAGGTTTTTAAGATATTTGTGAATACATATATTTTTGGGAAACCGTTATGTGCTCCGTTTCATTTTTACTACATAACTTATTAAAAATTAATAAAATGCAAAATAATTCCACTTTTTATACTGCTAAAAGATGCATGACATATGTTACGCTATTTTTTCCAATAGTTACTGTATTTTGAAATAATTCTGAGCGAAATATGGCTTCTAGAAGTTGTAGAAATTCAGCTGATCTGTTCTGTTACGTGTGCGGATATTTTACCGATCGTGTTCACCAGAAAAACTTTACACCATTACTAAAAAAAGCATATGAACTTTATTTCGATTCGAAAGTTGATGATGCAAATAAATCTTGGAAGCCAAATGCAGTTTGTTCGACTTTGTGCAAATACATTGGCAGGTTGGTTACGAAAATCGCCGAAGCATAAGTCGATGCCTTTTGGAGTGCCAGTAATATGGCATGAACTAGACAAATCACGCTACTGATTGTTACTTCTGCTTGACAAATATCCATGGTTTCACTTTTAAAACTAGAAAGTCTGTGGTTTATCCAAATATTGAATCGGTTTCGAAACCAGTGTCTCGTGATCCAATCACGTGTCCGATCCCAGTTCCACCAGAACAATATCCGTTGGACGTCAATGAACCATCAGAAAGTGATAGTTTACCTGCTTCAGAAACTAATTCTGACTCGGATTATATACCGGTGAATGATGGTGTTCACTTAATTAACCTTTCAGATCTAATACGTGATCTCGCTCTTACCAAAGGACAAGTGGAATTACTCGGTTCGCGACTCAAAGAATGGAATCTTTTAGCGCCCAATACTTTGATATCTAAATTTCGTCATAGACACAGAGAACTTGTTCAATACTTTGAGATGGATGATGACATTTGCTATTGCAAAAATTCAGTCGCCTACTCTGTTCATATGAAAGAAACTTATGACAATATGGCTATACTTTTGGCAAAAATAAAGTACAATGACTACCAATGGCGGATTTGTGGAGACCTAAAGGTCATTGCAATTCTCACGGGCATGCAGACTGGGTATACTAAATTTTGTTGCTTCCTATGTGAATTGGACAGCCGCAACAGACAGGAACATTATGCAAGAAAGGTGTGGCCTATCAGGGATCGTATGCAGCTCGGGCATAAAAATGTAATACACGAGCCATTAGTTAACAAAGACAGCATCATTTTAACACCGTTACATATAAAGTTGGGGCTCATGAAGAATTTCGTAAAAGCATTAGATAAAATGAGCAAAGCTTTTCACTTATCTTCGAGAAAAAGTTTCCGCAAGTTAGCGATGCAAAGATAAAGGAAGGTATCTTTGTAGGACCTCAGATTAGGAAAGTTATTGCAGACAAACAATTCGAGAACTTGTTACATGGTAGTGAAACTCGCGCATGGATGGCATTCAAATCGATCGTCGATAACTTTCTGGGAAATCACAAATCTGTCGACTATGTGCATATTGTTAAGCAGTGCATAGATGCATACAGAATTATGGGCTGTAACATGTCCCTCAAAATCCATTTGCTCGATTCGCATCTTGACTTTTTCCCTGACAACCTTGGCGAAGTCAGCGATGAACATGGAGAACGATTCCATCAAGATATCGCCGTAATGGAGTCACGTTATCAAGGACGGTGGAGTGTGACCATGCTTGCCGATTATTGTTGGATGTTTCATCGCGATGTACCACATGCCATTCACCGACGAAAGTCGACTGCAAAGAAATTCAAGCCTACATAACTGTTATACTTCTTGTACGAATGATGTTATAATACTGTATGCGTTGTTAAAAAACTTCAATTGCGTATTTCTCGAGATCCCGACCTGATAGAGAAAAACGGTTTGCAGATTTAAAAACAGCGCATTAAAATTGACCAGAAAAACATAGAAATGTTAGAGAAAGAAAAAAAAAATTTTTGTTAGCCAGTGTAATAGATTCTTAGAATACGTTAGTTAAAAAAATTCAAGTAGTGTCCAATATTTTGTATTAGATTTTATCGACCTTGACAATTTTCAAATTGTTATAGTAGCGGGTTATAAACGGTAACTTTACGTCACTAGAATTGGACTTTTGAGAAATATGAGCAGGGTAGAGCAATGGTGGCGGGATGTGTAGAGAATCTATCGTGGCGTATTGGAACAAAATTCAAATAGAGTATTATCATTATAATTTGAGAGGGAGGGTTAAAACGTTGCATTTTTTCACATATCTATCTATCTATCTATCTATCTATCTATCTATCTATCTATCTATCTATCTATCTATCTATCTATCTATCTATCTATCTATCTATCTATCTATCTATCTATCTATCTATCTATCTATCTATCTTTATATATATATATATATATATATATATATATATATATATATATATATATATATATCTATATATATATCTATATATATATCTATATATATATATCTATCTATATATCTATCTATATATATATATATATATATATATATATATAGATAGATATATATATAGATATATATATAGATATATAGATAGATATATATATATATATATATATATATATATATATATATATACATATACATATATATATATACATATATATACATACATATATTTACAAATACATACATATACATACATATACATACAAATACATACATATACATACATATACATACATATACATACATATACATACATATACATACATATACATACATATACATACATATACATAATAATAATAATAATAAATTCTTTAAGCGCCAAACACGGCGCATAAGGCAGAAACCAGTGCTCTCCAGGTTGTTCGTTGTGACGCCACTCCTCTTAGCTCTTGCACATTATTTAGGCCCAACGTTCTTCCTTCTCTTATTATTGTTCTTCTGAGTGTTTCTTTTGGTCTTCCTTTTTTCCGCTTACCCTCAGGAACCCAAGTGAGCGCCTGTAGTGGTATTCTGTTGTTTTGCATTCGTAGGACATGACCGATATATGACCATCGTCTTTTCCTTATATAGTCGGAGACATATTTCTGCCTAGAGTCTTCTCTTATTTGTCGATTAGTCTTGAATTCTTTCCAACTGATGTTCATGAGTTTTCTAAGACATTTGTTCTCGAATTGTATTCAGCTTGTTTTCTCCAATGATTTTGTTATTTTCCAACTCTCACAGCCGTATGTTAACACTGAGATAACATTTGAATTAAACAGACGAAGCTTGGTATGTATATTCAATGATCGTAATTTCCAAATGTTAGATAATCTATTGAAGGCGCTAGCTGCCAAAGCAATTCTAGTATGGATTTCTCTTGTTGTGTCACCATCCTGAGTCATTTACTGCCTAAATAATTGAAACTTTCAACTTTCTGTAGTTTTTCCCCGTTCAAGATGATATCAAAGGTCTCGTTAGAAAAGTTCATAGCTTTAGTTTTAGAGGCATTTATTTGGAGACCAATTTTAACCGAGAGATCACAAAAATTATTTATTGCTTCTTGGGATTGTCTTGGTGTTGAACTTAAGAATGCTACATCATCTGCGAAATCCAGGTCCCCCAGGAATTTTCCATTTGTCCATTTTATACCCAATTGTTCATTGTGGTATAGTTTCTCATAACCCAATCAATAGCTATTCCAAAAAGTAGTGGTGACATAATACAGCCTTGTTTCACCCCTGTTTCTACTGTAAACCATTCTGTATTCCCTTTATTTGTTCTAACACAACATCTTGCATTGTCATATAGCGCTTATGATTATATTCACATATTTTGTTGGAAAACCATAGATTGTAAGTATCTTCCACAATGATGGGCGGTGTAGGGACTATCAAAGGCTTTTTGAAAATCGACGAAGGTGATAATAAGTGGCGATTGCCTTTCCACTGATTCTTCTATAATTGTTTCTTAGTGTGAATATTTGATCAATACATGATCGTTTCGGCCTGAAACCCGCTTGTTCTTCTCTGATCTTTTCGTCAGCATGCAATTTAAGTCTTTCTAACATCATGCAACATAATAATTTTCCAGGTACTGATAATAGAGATATACCACGCCAGTTATTACAGTCTGATAGATCACCTTTCTTCGGTAACTTTACAATAATACTGTCTTTCCATTGTTGTGGTGGTTGTTCTTCTCTCCATACTTCTTTTATAATATCTAAAATTCTCAAGAGGTTGTTGTCATTAACTGCTTTAATCATTTCCCCTGAAATTTCGTCAACTCCAGCAGCTTTAAAATTTTTTAATCTTTTAACGGCTTGTTTGATCTCGTCCAGCGTGAATTCATCGCAAGTTATTGGCAAAGTGGTTGTGGATGTTTCATTATTAAAATCAGGTGTTACTGTTGGTGGTGGTCTGTTTAGCACCTCCATGAAGTGCTCAGCCCATCTCTTCATTTGTTCTTTTTCTGTTGGTATTGAATTCCCTAATTTACCTTTAACAGGTGTTTCCATAGCAGTAGGCTGGTGACATAGTTGTTTTGTAATTTGATAAAGGCACCTACTATTACCAGTTCTTGCAGCATTTTCAGCTTCTACGGCCAGTTCATTGATGAAATGTCTTTTATCCCTTCGAGTTTTTGTCTTCACTTCTTTATT
>JAMPIV010002957.1:77500-123106 GCA_024509875.1 Oreohelix idahoensis
GGGGAACTCTGTTCACGATTCTCTAGATTCACATGGTAATGTGAAAAGAAGCATCCTCTAGAGATCAGAGAAACAATAATATATATATAAACTGTGTCTTCCGAAACCAGCTATCAGTTGTCGCTCATAATTTTGGATAATCTAAGCACGTTTTCTAGAACCATTGTGGACGATGTGTTAATAGCATTTCGTGGGGATTGTTTCATTTCTGATTTCTGGTAATAGAAATTAGCATTTACGTGATTTAATGTGTTAAGTTTACCATTACAATTCACTGTGATTTTCTAGCGTTAAAACTAGTGAAATAAAATAACGCGTAGCTATATTTTTTTCCCAGATGTGCAGTTAGAATGTAATTTGCATCACCCGCTTTCTCACACAAGAAGAGGCAGTTCTAGTGGACTGATTAAGTGCTAGACGTGACTGATTAGTGGCAGAAAAGAATTCACGTTTATTCCATGTTGTGTATTTTATTATAAGTGACTATTATGTAATATCATACGACTAAACAAACAGACGCCGAAAATCTAATAACTATTAACGACATTTTTTAAGTGCGTGTATGGATAATTAAATAATAATTGACATTGTACACTGATCGTTAACGCGCGCGCAAGGGCGGGGAGGGCGCATACCTTCACCCGACCTAGAGACGCCGCGCTAACGAAAGCTTACAGGATAGAAATAGGCTAAGGACACCGTGTGCCTTTTAAATTTAATCAGGACTGACGGAGTGGATAAGAGATCGTCTTGTCCCCGTCTGTGTACATATATGTAGTTATATAGAAGAGTAGCATTGTTTTTCATACATGTTCTTTTATTCTAAGCAGACCTGATCAAGGGCGACCAGCGGTCTAATTTTGTCCTTTTCTTCATTTACTGAATGGTTAATGTTGCCTCGTCTTGGCTTGTGCATCCCCAAGTTCATTTGTGAACAGGATTGGCAAGAGATATGTCAGAAATATTTAACTAGTAAATTTAACTGGACTTATCAATACCCAGATATTTTTTCCAATTTATCAGCCCACATGGGTTGTGCAAAAATAATAACACTGTCTGACTTTTGAAAGTCGTATTAGTGCATTTATCCAGAAAGTTACGCTGTTTCAAAATCGGCACTCACCACAGAGCCAGCGGATAGGATTTACCATCATTTATCAATACTAACAGTTCTAGCAACCAGATGGTTCCCAATACTGGAAGTATTTTTCTCTGTTTACTGATAACCAAACTCCGCCAATGCCGGTCCCAAGCCCGGATGAAAAAGGAGGAGGGCGGCCTGCATGGAGGCCGTAAGGAGGCAGCCCCTCCACCATGCAAAGGCACAACAGGCCAATCACCTGTTTGCTTTAAATCACGATTACTAGCAACACAAGAGAGAAAACTGGACTGATTCTAAAGGCGACGAACTGGAACGGACTACGGACTACGACTTATGGAACTTGGAACACAAGAAGTATAACTGGGAAGGAAGAGGAGCTGGTGGAAGAGATGAGGAAAGCAAAACTAGAAATCCTGGCTATAACGGAAACAAAGAAAAAAGGACAAGGAGTCATGGATCTCGATGGCAACACGCTGCTCTACAGTGGTGTACCCATGTCTGAAAGAGCTAAAGGGGGCGTGGGTTGTATTGTGGCCCATAATCCAAAAGATAGTATCAAGGGATGGAACTTTGTCTCGGAGCGCATTATGGTTGTTAAACTAAAAGAAGGAGAAACCATAGTCAACCTGGTCATAGTGTATGGGCCAAATGAGGATGAGAGAGCAGAGGTCAAGGAGGAATTCTTCGAGCTGCTTCAAAGGACAGTGGATGACTGCCTAGATGAAGTTATCATGCTCGGAGATTTTAATGCCAGAGTTGGAAATGACCATGCTAGATGGGGTGGAGTTATCGGAAGATATGGAGAAGATACTCTCAATGACAATGGAAAGCGACTCCTTAGATTCTGCAGTGAGCAGAATCTGATCATTACAAACACAAAGTTCCCCCATAAGCGCATACATGCATACACTAGATGTGAACCAACAAAGAATGAGAAGTCAGTGATCGACTATGCCATTGTTCGGAGAAGCTCATTCAAATATGTCCGAGATGCTAGAGTCTGGAGGGGGCCAGAGATTGGAAGTGATCACTACCTGCTAACAATCAAAAGAACAACTGAAAGAGTTGCTCAGCCTAGGAACTGTCCAACATCACGCAAGAAACCAAGTAAACGAGCAGGAGAAACGAGCATTAGGACCTACAAGGTGAGAGAGCCAGAAGTTATGACCAGATATCAGGGGCTTATTGCTGCAGAGGTGAGCAACACAGAAGAACGACCTGATGACTTGGAAACCCTCTGGAATAAATTCAAGGATATCATAAAGACAGCTGCTGCAGAAGCATGCGGTGAAGTCCGACTTGGGAACAAGAGAAAGAGGACACCTTGGTGGACAGAGGAAGTCAAAGAGAAAATAAGAGAGAAGAAAATGGCATGGAAACAATACTTAGGAGCTAAAAACACAACAGGACAAATGGAAAAATATAGAGAATATGTGACACTCAGAACAGAAGCAGCGAACAAAGTGTTAGCAGCAAAACAGGAGTCCTGGGAAGAATTTGGAGAAAAGCTAGAAAAAGATGCACAAGAAAACCAGAAATTGTTCTATAAGACCCTTAAGAACATGAGGAAGGAAAAACAATGCCCTCTCAAATTTATAAAGGACAAGCAAGGCAAATTGCTTACTGCCCCGAAGGAAGTAATGGGAAGATGGAAAGAATATTTCTCAGAACTCCTGGATGGTGAGCATGGTGAAGCATCAGAAATGATAAACACTAGCACAGAAGAGAAAACCAATGATGGTGAAGATGACATAAAGATGGAAGAACTGAAGGCAGCACTGGAGAAAATCAAGATGGGCAAAGCAGCAGGGCATGATGGTATAACACCAGAAATGGTTAAGTACATGGGAGCATCAGGCGACCTATTACTCTTAAGGGTTTTACATGCAGCGTGGTACAACAAGACCATACCAAAGGATTGGGAGATTGCCATCATAACACCAATTTTCAAAAAGGGTGACAATCGACAGTGTGGAAACCATAGAGGCATATCCCTTCTCAGTGTCCCTGGTAAAATCTACTCTAGAATCCTAGAGCAGAGACTCCGACGCCTAGCTGAGCCACAATTGGATGAGGTCCAGTGCGGATTCCGAGCAAACCGAAGTACTCAAGACCTAATCTTCACACTCAGACAGCTGAGTGAAAAGGCCCTTGAGTATAAGAGTGAGATGCATTTTTGTTTCATAGATCTGGAAAAGGCGTTTGACAGGGTCCCCTGGAGCAAACTTTGGGACTGTTTGGCAAGGAAGAATATTCCAGCACCTCTGATTCATGCTATACAGAGCTTCTACAAGTCTTGCAGAAATTATGTGAGGACAGCAAACCATAAGTCGGAAGAGTTCAGGACCACCACTGGTGTAAGACAAGGTGATATCCTATCACCTTACCTCTTCATACTCCTTATGGATGATGTCATCAAGGCATGTAAGGAGAGAACAAGAAAGTATTCAGTGGGGTACTGGAAGATGAGACAGGTCTATATTTCGGAGCTGGCATTTGCTGATGATGTTGCCCTGATTGCTAAATCAGAGGCACATCTCCAATCCAACCTGCAAGTCTGGAAGGAAGAGCTGGAGAAGAGAGGTATGGTCATAAGCAGCTCTAAAACAAAATCCATGGTGATATCACGAGAAAACATCAGATTAAGCTGGGAGAACAGGTCCTGGAGCAGGTCGACCACTTTAAATACCTCGGAGCTATTATAGACCGAAAGGGAGGCATCAAAGAAGAGTTGGCCACTCGAAAAGCAGCAGCTGGGAGACTTTTTCAGGCCAGAAATCGAGGATTCCTCAGCAAGAGAGAGGTTGGTAAGAAAACAAAGATGGCTGTATACCGCTCCACCTATGTCCCAGTCTTGACATACGGATGCGAGTCATGGGCAATGACTACAACCCATAAAAGCCAGATCCAAACCTCAGAAATGAGGTATCTGAGGAAGGTGGTTGAAGTAACAAGAAGAGACATGGTACGCAACCAGACGATACGTCAAGGCCTTAAATCCTACCCCCTGCATACCCAAGTAGAACAGTCCCAATTAAGATGGTTTGGCCATGTCTGCAGAATGGGAGAAGATCGGATACCACGACAAGCATGGGAAACAAAGACCCAAGTATCCAGACCCGAGGACGACCCAGAGCCCGCTGGGAGGACAACATTAGACAATCTTTGAAGGATCGAGGACTAGAATGGAACCAGGCCAGGAGGAAAACAGCCGATAGGATAGTCTGGCGCTCTCTCTTCCAAACCTCTACACCTCACGGTAGAAGGGGAACGACTATGTAAGTACTGAGAGCCACAAGATCTCGGGTTTTTTTCTACATCAACTATTCGAGGTGACATTTGTACATCCAGGAATAAACCACCAAATTTGGCGTCCACCTTATTAATTTATTTGTCAAGGATTGACTGGGGTCAAATTTGGCACTGAACACTGACATTATATATATATATATATATATATATATATATATATATATATATATATATATATATATATATATATATATATATATATATATATATATATATATATATATATATATATATATATATATATATATATATATATATATATATAATAAAATAATAAATTCTTTAAGCGCCAAACACGGCGCATAAGGCAGAAACCAGTGCTCTCCAGGTTGTTCGTTGTGACGCCACTCCTCTTAGCTCTTGCACATTATTTAGGCCCAACGTTCTTCCTTCTCTTATTATTGTTCTTCTGAGTGTTTCTTTTGGTCTTCCTTTTTTCCGCTTACCCTCAGGAACCCAAGTGAGCGCCTGTAGTGGTATTCTGTTGTTTTGCATTCGTAGGACATGACCGATATATGACCATCGTCTTTTCCTTATATAGTCGGAGACATATTTCTGCCTAGAGTCTTCTCTTATTTGTCGATTAGTCTTGAATTCTTTCCAACTGATGTTCATGAGTTTTCTAAGACATTTGTTCTCGAATGTATTCAGCTTGTTCTCCAATGATTTTGTTATTTTCCAACTCTCACAGCCGTATGTTAACACTGAGATAACATTTGAATTAAACAGACGAAGCTTGGTATGTATATTCAATGATCGTAATTTCCAAATGTTAGATAATCTATTGAAGGCGCTAGCTGCCAAAGCAATTCTAGTATGGATTTCTCTTGTTGTGTCACCATCCTGAGTCATTTTACTGCCTAAATAATTGAAACTTTCAACTTTCTGTAGTTTTTTTTCCCCGTTCAAGATGATATCAAAGGTCTCGTTAGAAAAGTTCATAGCTTTAGTTTTAGAGGCATTTATTTGGAGACCAATTTTAACCGAGAGATGACACAAATTATTTATTGCTTCTTGGGATTGTCTTGGTGTTGAACTTAAGAATGCTACATCATCTGCGAAATCCAGGTCCCCCAGGAATTTTCCATTTGTCCATTTTATACCCAATTGTTCATTGTGGGTATAGTTTCTCATAACCCAATCAATAGCTATTCCAAAAAGTAGTGGTGACATAATACAGCCTTGTTTCACCCCTGTTTCTACTGTAAACCATTCTGTATTCCCTTTATTTGTTCTAATAATATATATATATATTCAGGATAATTGTATGTCCAAGGGAATATCAGCAAGAGTAGGTAAGGAGAGAGTGAGTGGCCACGTGTGACAGAGAGAGAATGAATATTTTCTTGTTACGGTAACTTGTACCAACCTGGTTATTTTGCTTTAAAATTGTTTACTTTATTGAGTAGCACTGAGTAGGAACTTTGTTTACCTTACTGTCTATTCTGTAACATAGTGCTAACCTTTGACCTTTGGGTTATTTACTTTTGGGTTCTTTTCTCCAGAGGGGGAGGGTACATTTATTCTGTATTTTCCTATGTATGTAAATCTGATTTATTTGATCTTTCTTTAGATATTTGATGTTGTCAAGTTTAAATGATAATAAACAACAAAGAAAACTTACTTTGTGTGTTGGTCAGACCCATACCCAATTAACCGTAGTTTTTCACGTTTTTCACGTTTGTGTGTCTTGTTGTCACATAGCTGTGTGTGTTGTGTAGTTAAACATATATTTCTATGTATAGGGAGAGAAAGATTGTCTTCTACTACATTATAGTCGTATAGATAGGATGGAATAGAGAAACTCACTCATTCCATAGACATATCTTCTCCTTAAACTATCACCTGTGAAAAATCTATTTCTCACACCTTTTTCTCACGTACTTATCAACATCCACTCAACTCAGACGGGCCATAAATAACTATCAAATCTATCCGTACGACATGTATGAAGAGGCAAAGAGCTTTATCAGAAGCAGATACTGGAACAATTGGGGTGTAGAGTATCCAGGCCACCAAAAAAAAATGAATGAAGCATATTACCAGCTCAGCAGAATAGAACATGTGGTAATCTTCAGACTCTGCGGAGACCACAACAGACTGAGATGTCATCTATTCAACAAGCTAAAGATAGAAAGTCCCGATGAGTGTAGCCGTGACACCGATAAACTTACAGCTGAACACTTGCTGCAAAAATGTCCAACATATGAAGAATAGGATGTGGATGTTGCACCAGTTATCACTATCGATAACTATAAATTGGCAGAGGTGCACCACTTCACATTCCTGGGATCTACCATCAACGACAAGCTCTCTCTTGACACAGGAATTGACAGCCGCATTGGCAAAGCTGCAGTTACCTTTGCCCGCCTTACAACACATGTTTGGGGAAACTGCAAACTCATAACTAAGACCAAAGCTGCGGTATATAACGCCTGCGTCACCAGCACACTTCTATGTGGCAGCAAGACATAGACAACCTATGCTAAGCAAGATAAAAAGGCTCTATACCTTTCATCTACGGTGTTTACGCCCCATCCTCGGTATTTCGTGGAAGGACAAAGTGACAAATGTCGAGGTGTTGCCACGGCCACGTGCTGGCCTTCTCAGTTGTACGTAGAATGCGCCCCTGAGGTAACAGCCTCCGGCTTTTTTTCCCCCTGGTGTTTCTTTCGACGTGATCTTTTCTCTTCTGCTTGTTGTTAGAGCTTCTTTTCTCCCAATCTGAGATGGCGCCGTAAGGAGCATCGCCACTTGGTGAGATTGGCAGCTTCATCCTCCCAGGCTGCTGGATTTATGTCCAGTGCCTTCATGTCTCTCTTGCACACATGTGTGAACCTGACCTGCGGTCGCCCGACTGTTCTTTTGCCATCTGCCAGTTGTTCGTAGAAAATATATTTTTGGGATGCGACCATCTTCCATGCGGCGGACATGGCCAAGCCAGCTTAGTCTGCACTATCTAAGCAGTGTATACGCGAAGTACCTTCTACTTCTTCAAATACCATGCCTATTGGCGTAGAAGATCATGTCTCTCCACAACTTCCTATCTCCACTACAATTTATCAATTCTGCTGTTGACATTTTTTCATGCCATGATGGCAAACTGTCCAGCATTTGCTCTCTTTGTCTTCCCCTCTTTTCCCTTCAATCTTACCTGTTGTTAGATATACACAGGAACGGTAGGCAATATCTAAAAAACCCACTTGTATTGGGTACCACGGTCTAAGCTGCACCAGAACCTGGTGTAACTGGAACAACGTAAACAATGTATTTACTTTACTTACCTTTCTTCGGACTACGCTTGCTGTGAAGCGTAGTGGGGAGCTGATCTTGTAGTGGGGAGCTGATCTTGTAGTGGGGAGCTGATCTTGTAGTGGGGAGCTGATCTTGCGTTCTTGAGCCAAGTGTGTTGCATTGGCTGCCGTGAGCTCGTGTTGTTGTAGGAATTCTGTGACGTTGTCTAACCGTCTGCCTCTTGGGTTTCCCCGTGCCCTGAAACCAGATCTTCTAATGGTTCTTGACCAGAGCTCAGAGAGGAACAATAAATCACATCATGTGAAATGAGATGCGTAAGAAAAGCCATTAATGGTACCAGGAGGGACAGAGTGAGAAATGATGACATCAGGAAAACAATTATAAAAACTGTATACTACAGCACCCGTATGCTTGTCACACAAGGGGACTAATACGAAGCTGTGTATAGCAGCCTGGAGGCATATCTGGAGTCATCCTTATATGACCACCAGCTATGCACAATGCTACAATATATGTACGTGGAAGTGAACCTATGTCTGTGAGGCTAATTACATCCTCATTGACTCTTGAAATCATCCACACACTTCCAGGGATTCCACCTGTGGTGAAACTTGTTGAGAACCCAGCGTTGCACACTAAGCTTGGAGAAGTCACTTGAGCCCCAGGCATAATTCTTTGGCTTTGACTTGGTTGACTGCATGCAGAGGGATCTTAATATGGACCCAGTGATAGGCTTGGGAAGCTGAGAAGTGGCTCTGTGCATGAAGTGACAATTCCTTTGGAGAGCCCAGAACCAGAGTACAGTATTTTAGCTGTGCATAGTTGGAAACCCCCATTGGATGGCGGGGAATGACCAGTATGCCACGCACTTCTTACACCTAGCTTGGGACCAGATGTGACGATCCTTTAAACGCAAGCCAAGCTGGAGAAACTGGAGCTCGTTACTTCAGCTCAACACGTTTAGGAATGGCAGAAAAGCCACAGGAAAAGCCTAGATCTACAGTGTAGATAACACCAAGGAGTCTCCAACTTGGTATTGGCTGCTAAAGAGCGAGAAGCCCAGCAGTCCTAGTTAAACAACAACAAACAACAACAAACAACAACAAACAACAACCTTATCGTGTAAAACAAATTGCCACAGAAACCCGCTCTGCGAGAGCATGTGAATGATTGGTGCAGGTTTCCTTCAAACAGACCAGCTACTGTGATGGTTCCAGGTGTCGTAAAGAGCGCAACGGAAAATGATGATATCTTGCATCGTGTATATAGAGTAGATAAGATACCACCGATAAACTACATACTAAGAACGAACAAACAAACTTTATCTTCAAAGGGTTAAGAATTGGACGCGCAGACTCCATCTAACATTCTACCCTTCCACTTTCACTTATCTTGCATATTATATCCTTTCATTTTCCAAATGTTCCTTTAAGCATTAATTTAACGGTATGCAACTGTAACAGCACTAGTGGTCTAGTCATCTAGTTCTTTACACGCTCTCGCAAGAGATGATCTTTACTAGATGTTTTATTTACAACCCAGATTTTCTTGAATCTCATGTATGATGAAGACTTTCGTAACTCGATGTCTTGTATACATCCATAGACACTTAATAGATGTACGACGACGTTAGATGGGTCCAAGCTGTATATATTTTGTTACCAATTAATTTGTGCCTATGGAAAAAGTTTATGCTGGGTGTAAAAGGCGTTCCATACTGTTAACCCCGAGATGATTACTTCACAAAGTTCCCAGTCTACAGAATGATAATTGTCCTTGATCCACCTGTACATCTACTCTGCATGGGGAAATGATGACTCACAACCTTGGCGACACCATTTGCTTTTATCATATAATGCTGGCAACACTGTGTTCTTATATAATGCTGGCAACACTGTTTTGTTTTATAATGCTGGCAATACTGATGACTATGCGTATTTATTAATTTGTACAGGTTCAGAGACAATACGAGCCTACAAATGACCCGCTGAATTCTAAATCAGTTCACTGTTGAGCATGTTCGTGTTTAGTCACTTAGTGTTGAAATGTGAGAAGGTTGCATGCTTTCGACCTTTCTGTCTGTAAAATCACATAACACATGTATTCTCGGTCTCCGAAAATCTATTTAATACACTGTTTTCATCTGCCAGTTCTAGGCATTAACATCCATGAAAGCATACATGTCAACATTAAACTTTCTACCTAAAATTTCTATCACAACGCAGCATGATGACCTTACCGCTGCTCAAACCAAACCGGAAACTCACTCTCCTTCTTTCTTTTTTTCCCGGTCTTACCTGCTTGTACTCACACTAGATTTGATGACGTCATTCCTTTATGACTAGTGTTAATGTAACTAGCTAGTCTCTAATACAATTTTCTACTTAATAGTAGCGCTATTCGCGCTTAAGTAGTAGGAGTAGGCCAACCGGTCACACAACATTATAAAGGTAATATAACAGCATACATTTACAGTATCATATCATAATCAAAATTAAGTTGTTTTTGTTTTTGTTTTAAACAAACAAGAACGTAATGACAAGAATCAAAACAAACAAACAAACCAACAACATCAAAGGCCAAAAAAAAATAATCCAAATTATCTATACTGTAAATCAGACAATAATTCGAGTATAATCACATTAGGGTGGCATAGAGTCAGAACTCATGAAATATTTGAACAGTCTGCTATTGAATGAGTAGGGACTTCGTGTGTTTTACTTTGCCCTCCCTAACTCAAGAGCATAATCAGATAGATAGAACGAACGAACTTTAACAAGGTAAATACAGAGGCAAACAGACTCAAAAGCAACACTCAGCATCAGTTCACCTCCAAAAATAAGAATTGAAGTAACCAAAATAAATAGAATTAATTGACTTGAAGAAGTTAACACGAGAAACAACAAGAAATCGCCAAAATTTATAACATCCTGCGAACCAAATAGGAAGCACCCAAGAACAATTGAATGAATTTCTTCAAGGCATCTAGGCATGAAATAGCTGGTAAATGTCATATTCACACCACCCCTTTGCTATCAGTATCAAACATGCCGCAACAGGAGACTCGATTGACAAAAAAGCGGGACGAGGGAAAAGATGGTTGCCAATAATACATCAATGGTCACTACCTGAATCACAGTAAAAATCCATCCCCCCCCCCCTTTCCCCCGTAAAATGCATTATATTTGCAAGTAGATTTTTAAGCAGTACATTACTGTCATGATAATATCCGATGGCACACCCATTCCTGACTACCGCCCGGGGTGAACCACCCCTTCAAAGTAAATTATAATGTCCCTATGTATTACAATTTATGTATTTCTTGTAAGCTAACATTATTTATATCTTCATATTGTATTCAAAAATGTATTTTTCTTGGCATTAACCCTTCAACCTTACTTTCTTACTGTCGCTAGTGCCAGGGGTTAAACAGTCGTCACGCGACTGTCACTCCGGTGATGATCATCCCATCCTCCGAGCTTCCAGAAAGCGGAACTGACGTTTTATGAAGCTTTTACGAGCCCTGCTGGAGCTATCAACTCGCGCCGAGCTTTCCGTTGAGGGACATGTTATATTCCTATTCGCTGTTGTCCGACAGTCACATTAATCATAATATGTAAATGGAGTCATTGACTTCAGACTGACCTGGTTCTGAAAGTATGCCGTGTTCAAAGCCTGGTTTTGCTGGAGCGTCAAGGTTGTCTTTGATTTCTGAATGAGATGGTAGTGTTGGGTATTGTTCCTTGAGCTTGTTATTAACATGTCTGAAACATTTAGATAGACTGTAAGATTAGATTTGATCAGATTGGTGTGACTGGCTGGAGGGGTGTATGACAAAAAGGATGGATGAGGGCGTGGGTGGGTAGAAATTTGCATAGATAGGTGTGGTAAAGTGGGATGATATAAATACTTATAGGGGACTTAGTGTATTGACTGAGATCAGCTGTGAAGGTATCTGTATCTAATAGGTGTAGTGTTTTACAGATAACCTTACTTGCTACCACATTTATACCTCAGTCAGAATTATTCTGGAATATTGTGATGACTACGTTGAATGTCTAGGGTTATGTAAATGATGAAGTGTAAGTCACAACAACAACAGACAGATAAACAATTTAATTTATTCCACCACACTTGACAACACTGTGACACTCACACACATTTAACACTCTATAAGACTATCTTAAATGAGTCACTGGTAAAGTTTCAAATATATATGTATTAATTACCTTCACTATTATATATCTTGATTCAACTACAAAGTGAACCAGGAATCACAATCAAATGTAATCACAATTTATATGTACAGAATTTATAAATATGAACCTTGTAGTGACATATTTTATTAATATTATCCTATGTGTGTCAGTTGTGTAGTAGTACTATGAGGTAATACTGGTTTTGTTTTTCAAGCTATGTTGTTATTTGTCATCATGACTTCAAGTGTTTGTTTATCTTGGGAATAGTATGGGGGGAAAGTTCACAGTTCCTGTCAATTTAAACAAGGTATTGTCCCTCTGTTTTACTATAATGTCAATTTTTGAGGGGACACATAATGTTGAGCTCCTCTGGCCACAGAATCTTATCTTTCGTGATGGCGGCAGGAAAAGACTCCTCTGCTCGATAGCTTCCCTGTGTTCTGGAGACACCTCACTGGTCACTATCTGGACCCAGGAGTATGCGGTCAGCCTCTAGATTCAGCAAAGCTCAGACCAGGTGCTGCTCAATAACTTTAGGACCATGGTCCCTGAAACAAGAAGGTTGTACCTCCTATTTCATAACTAATTTATAATCTATTTCCAGACTGAACACAATACATAACAAACACTGAGTTCAGAGCGGTAGGCCAACTGCTATCTTCATCTGAAACAATTTACACGAGTATACTCCTCCCTAATGGTTACTACGCCTCTGCAATTCCAGCATTAGTTCCTTCTCGTCAATAAGATAGGTGTCAGTGTACTGTTTGGCAATTCCATGCAATTTTACTTTTCTCAGACACGTTCTGTTCAGGTTGGAGCAATATCTAGGCTTTGCCTCATGTTTGCTACTGAACTACACACATATACAGACATAAATTATCAATTTACATTCAATTTTCATTAAAAAGATATCAAATAGTTCAAGCTTACCACAATTCATGGAAATAATACACAATTACGTTGACTGGCAATGAATATGGCACAAAATCCGACCTGCCGCTGTCTCAGACTTTTATTTAGAAAAATATAAGCTGAATCTCAACGCACTGTTGCTTTAGAAAGTTTATTTGAAAATGTGGTGCTGAACTGACGCTTCTAATTGACTATATTGGCGGGTCTAACCAATCGTGCCATGTTTACACAGCTTTTCAAAAAAAGTACCCTTCCTTCCGTCTCCCCTAACAACAAAAAATAGTATTTATAGTCCGACTAATCGTGTTTCGCCTTACATTTACTGCGCTCCAATCAAATAGGATTTAACATGGGGACCTATTTCCCGTACAATGGTGGTTTTAAAATCTGCCACTTGTCATGAAATATTCTAATCCACATATATAAATTATTAGGTAAATATGAAGCCTAACAAATAAAATTAATAAAGAGAAGAGCAATGGAAAAATAACAGTGCTGTCACAAAGAATGTACTCGAAATCCCCCTTGTTTTCTGCTTCGTCTGCAAATTGTAACGCTTTCACGTTGATAGTAAAGCTTACTGTATTATTACCCGCCTTCTTCAATGAAACGTGTGCTGTATTTCTTGGAAAAGCATTGAGACGTACTGCGTAATGACCTAAATTAACCCTAACATTAATTATACTGCGTTACCAAAACGAACGAACAGATGGACTAAAGGGATAAAAAGAGAAGGGAGAGGCAGAAAGCCGAACACTAAACCCGCTTCGCGCGATACACAATTACTACCATCACGCGTGTAAGTCTACATGCACTAATTTTTTTTTCAGACGGACAGTGATAAAATACACTACCCTTTCCCAGAGTTAGGTTTATAAATCATAACAGACTCTTATTAGAAAAGACAACATTATATGGGTTTACGTTTGAACACAGCCACGTAGCTCCTTTAAATTAGTATTTTTGGGTTCCTTAGGGTTTGCTGACAAATAATATGTAAAACGTTACGCAAATAGTCCAGGAATTAATAAATTATACCCAAAATAAAATATTGGGGGTGCCTGACAGCATAAAATCATTTCTGCTCATAAAATTTTTTTTATAACGTGTTTGAAAAAACCTTACGTTACATAAATAGCCTACCATGTAAACTCCAAATTGATTGGAGCGCAACAAATGGAAGCCTAACCACGATTGGTCGGGCTATAAATACTATCTTGGTTGTTGGGGGAGACGGGAAAAGATAACATTTTTTTCAAACACTTGTCGAAACGTGGCTCATTGGCCAGTCTCGCTGATATACACACTTGGGAGCGTTAGTTCGAGACCACTAATTCAAATAAGCTTGATAAAGCGACAGTACGTTGAAGCTAGCTCACATTTTTGCTAAAATAAAAGCCTGGAACATAGGCAGAACGGAATTTGTGCCAGTTTGTGCCAGAATTCATTGCTAATCAACGTATCTGTGTTTATTTCCATGAAATTGTGGTAAGCTTGAACCATTCAGTATCTTTTAATGGAAAATTGAATGTGAATTGTTGATTTATGCCTGTATATATATGTGTAGTTCAGTGGCAAACGTGAGGTAAAGCCTATAATGCTCCAGCCTGAACAGAGGGTGTCGGAGAGAAGTAAAACGGCATGGAATGGCCAAGTAGTACACTGACACCTGGATGATGGACTAGAAAGAAATAATGCTGGAAGTGCAGAGGCGTAGTAACCATTAAGAAGGGTAATACTGGAATAAAGTATTTCAAATGAAGCTGACTGTTGGCCTAACGCTCTGAACGCAATGTTTGTGCTGTATTGTGATCAGTGTAAAAGAGAATATAAATTAGTTATGAAGTAGAAGGTACATCCTTCTTGATTTCAGGGACAGTGGTCTTGATGGTAGTGAGCAGCATCTGGTCAGAGATTTGCTGAATCCAGAGTCGGACAGCATACTCCTTGGTCTTTTTTAGCTATCAGTGAGGTGTCTCCTGAGCCCAGAGGAGAATTCGAGCAGAGGAGTCCTTTCCTGCCGCCATCACGCCAGATAAGCGAATTGGCCAGCTGAGCTCAACATTATGTCCCCTCATCTTGAAATAACTTTATAAAAATACCATTCAGAGGGGAATTTACTTGTCTTAAAATCAGGAACTGTGAACATCTCCAATAATAGTCCCTAAAGACAAACTATTGAAGTCATGATGACAAATACCAACAGAGCTTGAACAAAACAAAACCAGTATTACCTCATTTTACTACTACACAACTGACACACATAGAACATTTGTAATAATATATGTCACTACAATATTCATATTAAATACATTCTGTACATAACTTGTAATTTAAATTGATTGTGATTCCTGGTTCCCTTGTAGTTGAATCAGGACACATATTCATTCATGCCAGTAATGAATACATATTGTTATTTGAAACGTTACTAGTGACTTCTTTAAGATATTCTCATAGAGTGTTATATGTATGTGAGTGTCACAGTGTTGTTAAGAGTAGTGGATTAAATTAAATTGTTTATCTGTCTGTTGTTGTGACTTACACTTCACCATACACATACCCTAGACACATAACGTAGCATCACACTATTCCAGAATAATTCTGACTGAGATATATAGATATGTGGTAGCAAGTAAGGTTATATATATAATATACTACTCTTATTAGATATATATATATATACCTTCACAGCTGATCTCAGTCAGTACACTAAGTCCCTTATAAATATTTATAACATCCCACTTCACCACATATATTGGGGTCTCGCTCTTGGGATTTTGAATCTTTAACTATTAAAAATATTGGGGGTAATTCACTTCAGGGAATATAAGAATTAAAAGGTATCCTTGGGTGGAATTAAATAAGGTTGAGCTCACGGTGCCTGTTTTGTCCATTAGAGATTGAATTGTTGGTTAGACATTGTATTAAGTTACCTGATAGACAATGGCGGACCTGGCCAAATTTCGATCTGCTGCGGTTCAGACTGCAAAAGAGTTAGGATTAGATGGGCAAGTTATGGTTGCCTATGTCACAACGGAATGTGACAAATTTATTGAACGCGAAGAAAGAAGATTAGAAAAAGAAGCCGAAAGAAAGTTAGAGGCTGAGACTAAGAGGTTGCAAGCTGAGGCTGAGACTAAGAGGTTGCAGATTGAGGCTGAGGCTAAGAAATTGGAGGCAGAAAGAGAAGACAAAAGATTAGCTGCAGAAAGAGAAGAGAAGACATTAGCTGCAGAGAGGGAAGCAGAAAAGGAGGAGAAGAGAGTACAAAGGGAACATGAGTTACGACTAAGGGAGTTTGAGTTTCAAGGCCATGCTCCTGAAAATGGTGCCAGTCCCTTTGCCTCTGATGCTACGGTTACTCAAGGAGCCTCAATCTCAGCTATGAACTTTCATTTAGATCATTTTGTTGAGAAAGACGATGATATTGAGAGCTATATAAATAGGTACGAACTATTAGCTACCACGTATGGGGTAGAGAGAGAAAGGTGGAGCTTAAAGTTATCTCAGGGACTTCGTGGGGCAGCTTATGAAGTTTTTGCAAAAATGAGCAGAGGTGATCAGGAAAATTATGACATGCTAAAGCAGGCTCTTTTGTTAAGGTATGAAAAGAATGCAGAGTTTTACAGGAAAAAATTTAGGAATGCTAAACTACTGTCAGGTGAAACCTATCACCAGTTCTCTGCACGAATAGAGACATACTTGGAGAAATGGACTTCTCTGGGGAAAACCCAAGATCTTAAGGAAATGGTCCTTATAGAGCAACTAAGAGAGTCCATGGCTCCAGACCTGAGAAAGTTTCTCATGGAACAAGGTGCAGAGAGGCTGGGTGAGTTGCTAAATGTTGCTGAAAGGTATCAAGCAGCTCAAGCAGAGGTAACAGGTAATAAAAAGAAACAGGTGGACAACTTCAGGGCACCACAGAACTTTAATAAATTTGATCCTAGGGATCAAAATAAAGGTAAGCACCAATTTGATAGGCCACGGTATGAAAATAAAAATAAAGTCCCACAATTCGATGAAAGGAAATATGATGAAAGAAAATCTTTCAACCAAGGAAAAAGGTGGTGTAAAAATTGTCAGATGGACAATCATGACACTGACCGTTGCAGAAGGAAACCTGTGTATATGGCAACCCTTCAGGTCAGGTCGACCTCAAGACAGGAGGAGGATATTATGTTGGATACCACTCCAGAAGAGATGAGGAAGGCACAGGCTGGGGATAAAACACTCAAGCCTTGTTTTCAGAAAATTGTCAACTTGTCATACAACTCCAGGCAAGGGAGATTTTTACATGAAAAACAAGTTGATGTATAGGAAGACTGGAGCTAGATCCAATGGTCACGGACAGCTGGTTCTTCCAAAAAGATATAGGACAGACTTAATAAGGAGTCTACATGTGAAACCAGATGGGGACCATGAGAAGATAGGTACCATCATTCAAAAGGTGGCTCACAATTATTATTGGCCCAAAGCAAGATGGGACATTGAAAATTTTGTAGAAAGGTGTAGTATAGCACATGAGGGAACACCCACAAGTGGGAACATGGATCAGGACCTGGACACGCCCCGGAGCAAAATTAGGCCTGACAATAAAAATAAATATAGATTTGATAAAGTGGACCAAATGAAATGGGAAGCCCCTTTTCACGGACAAGCTTCACTTAACTGTTTTACAATGGCCACTATGCGGAGAGTGCAAAAAGATGTCTTACCCCAGGATAAGCCGACAATCCCTCAATCGGACTTAAACAAACTGGAGGAAGAAGATGTAGAGAGGAAATCTCTCATCAAGAATTTTAAGAGGGGAGGCAGCCCCAAGAGAAAAATTGGTAGCGGTCGTTTTGTGAATGATAATTCTGGGAGGAAAAATCATCACTATAAAGCTTCAAGTGGAAGAGACCATACCGGTGCATGGACAAATAAGTCCACACAATTAAAGGTCCATATGTAGCTTTGTTAAGAACGTGGACTGATGAAAAGGCAGAGGAAAACATTACATCTTCATACCAGTATGTGAATGAGCTGACCACTCGGTTAAAAACTGGCTGGAAACTTGCCAATGAAAATTTGAAACAAGCCAGGAAGAAACATGCTGCCTATTATAACAGGAAGGCGAAAGACAGAAATTTGGCTGTGGGAGAGAAGGTACTGCTTCTTTTGCCCGGGAGTCAGAATAAGTTACAAATTGGATGGCAGGGTCCATATACAGTTCTAGAGAAGGTGTCTAGAACAAATTATAAGATAGATAAGAAGGGGAAAGAAAAAATCTATCATGTGAATCTCCTGAAGAAATATTTGGAAAGAGAACATCAGGAAGAGACACACTTGTTGACCTTGTCCATCGCCATGGAGATGAAAAAGGAACCACTTTCATCATTTGAATATCCATTACACCCCTGTGAGACAGCAGCACAGGTGAAAATCAGTACACATTTAACGAAAACTCAAAAAGAGAGAGTGCAACAGGTTCTAAATAATCATGCAGAGGTGTTAACAGACCGACCAGGACATACAAACCTATTGGAATATGATATGAAACTCATAGACTCCACACCTGTCTGTATGAAACCATATTCGATTCCGTTTGCTAAGGAAAAAGCTTTAAAGGAAGAGATAGACTATCTATTGAAGGAAGGAATTATTTCGCACAGTGAGTCTTCGTATAGTTCCGGTGTTGTACTCTTAAGGAAGCCCTCTGGAGAACATAGACTCTGTATAGATTACAGGAGACTGAATGCTATTACAGAAGGACAGGTGGATCCATTGCCGGATACAAATCAGCTGTTTGCCAGACTAAATAAAGCAAAATATTTCTCAAAAGTGGATCTGAGTAAAGGATACTATCAGATTCCAGTAAAGCCTGAGGTTAGACCATACCTAGCTTTTAGTACCTCAGAAGGACAC
This sequence comes from Oreohelix idahoensis, assembly GCA_024509875.1. Taxonomy (NCBI): domain Eukaryota; kingdom Metazoa; phylum Mollusca; class Gastropoda; order Stylommatophora; family Oreohelicidae; genus Oreohelix; species Oreohelix idahoensis. Next base: position 96,191 of record JAMPIV010002957.1, read on the forward strand.
TATGAGTTTAATAGATTGCCATTTGGATTGAAGAATGCGCCTAGTGTCTTCTCTAGAATGATGAGAAAATTATTGGATCCTCTGAATAATCCCTGTATAACAAATTTTATGGATGATATGCTTATAGCAACAGAAACATTTGAGGAACACATTGACTCTCTGAACATGCTGTTTGATCGACTTAGGGGAGGCAAATTTAACAGCCCGACCAACCAAATGTTGCGTTGGATGTAAAGAATTGGAATTTTTGGGACACACAGTTTATCAGGGAAACATGACCCCTGACCCAAAGAATTTAGAGAAACTACAGAAAGCCCCGAGACCACAAACCAAGAAGGACGTGAGATCCTTTGTCTCATTATGTGGTTTCTACCAGAAGTATATCAAAAACTTTAATTCCATATGTGCACCTTTAACGGAATTGACACGTAAAGGACTTCCAGATCGCATTACATGGACACCACAATGTGAAATGGCTTACCAAGAATTGAAGGAAAAGCTCACAAGTAAACCCATTTTGAAATTACCTGACTTAAGTCAAGAATTCATAGTAAGGACGGATGCAAGTAATATTGGGCTAAGTGCAACTTTACTACAGAAATCAGATGCATTGGATGGGGAATTAAGCCCAGTGGCATATGCTAGCAGAAAGTTGAATAAAGCTGAAATCAACTACTCAACTAGCGAAAAAGAATGTCTTGCAGTAATATGGGCAATAAAGAAATTCAATATTTATCTATATGGGAAGGCATTTAAGTTGCAAACTGACCACAAACCTTTATCGTTTTTAGCACAGGCTAAGCATGAGAACTCTAGGTTACTCCGATGGTCTTTGCTTCTGGCTCCATATAATTTTAGCATTGAATATATATCTGGAAAAACAAATCTGGGAGCGGATTTTTTAAGCCGCCATCCGTGTGATGAGAATCACCGTAAACCCCAGAAATAATAATAAATTTCTCTATGTGTATATAGAATAAAGGACTGACATATAATGTCTGTTTTAAGAGGGGAAGTGTCATGAAATATTCTAATCCACATATATAAATTATTAGGTAAATATGAAGCCTAACAAATAAAATTAATAAAGAGAAGAGCAATGGAAAAATAACAGTGCTGTCACAAGGAATGTACTCGAAATCCCCCTTGTTTTCTGCTTCGTCTGCAAATTGTAACGCTTTCACGTTGATAGTAAAGCTTACTGTATTATTACCCGCCTTCTTCAATGAAACGTGTGCTGTAATTCTTGGAAAAGCATTGAGACGTACTGCGTAATGACCTAAATTAACCCTAACATTAATTATACTGCGTTACCAAAACGAACGAACAGATGGACTAAAGGGATAAAAAGAGAAGGGAGAGGCAGAAAGCCGAACACTAAACCCGCTTCGCGCGATACACAATTACTACCATCACGCGTGTAAGTCTACATGCACTAATTTTTTTTTCAGACGGACAGTGATAAAATACACTACCCTTTCCCAGAGTTAGGTTTATAAATCATAACAGACTCTTATTAGAAAAGACAACATTATATGGGTTTACGTTTGAACACATAACAGTACCCAGACAGCACATCTTCTAAACAGGAGATAGAAGAAATTGCATATTTTGAACGCAGCCACGTAGCTCCTTTAAATTAGTATTTTTGGGTTCCTTAGGGCTTGCTGACAAATAATATGTAAAACGTTACGCAAATAGTCCAGAAATTAATAAATTATACCCAAAATAAAATATTGGGGGTGCCTGACAGCATAAAATCATTTCTGCTCATAAAATTTTTTTTATAACGTGTTTGAAAAAACCTTACGTTACATAAATAGCCTACCATGTAAACTCCAAATTGATTGGAGCGCAACAAATGAAAGCCTAACCACGATTGGTCGGGCTATAAATACTATCTTGGTTGTTGGGGGAGACGGGAAAAGATAACATTTTTTTTCAAACACTTGTCGAAACGTGGCTCATTGGCCAGTCTCGCTGATATACACACTTGGGAGCGTTAGTTCGAGACCACTAATTCAAATAAGCTTGATAAAGCGACAGTACGTTGAAGCTAGCTCACATTTTTGCTAAAATAAAAGCCTGGAACATAGGCAGAACGGAATTTGTGCCAGTTTGTGCCAGAATTCATTGCTAATCAACGTATCTGTGTTTATTTCCATGAAATTGTGGTAAGCTTGAACCATTCAGTATCTTTTAATGGAAAATTGAATGTGAATTGTTGATTTATGCCTGTATATATATGTGTAGTTCAGTGGCAAACGTGAGGTAAAGCCTATAATGCTCCAGCCTGAACAGAGGGTGTCGGAGAGAAGTAAAACGGCATGGAATGGCCAAGTAGTACACTGACACCTGGATGATGGACTAGAAAGAAATAATGCTGGAAGTGCAGAGGCGTAGTAACCATTAAGAAGGGTAATACTGGAATAAAGTATTTCAAATGAAGCTGACTGTTGGCCTAACGCTCTGAACGCAATGTTTGTGCTGTATTGTGATCAGTGTAAAAGAGAATATAAATTAGTTATGAAGTAGAAGGTACATCCTTCTTGATTTCAGGGACAGTGGTCTTGATGGTAGTGAGCAGCATCTGGTCAGAGATTTGCTGAATCCAGAGTCGGACAGCATACTCCTTGGTCTTTTTAGCTATCAGTGAGGTGTCTCCTGAGCCCAGAGGAGAATTCGAGCAGAGGAGTCCTTTCCTGCCGCCATCACGCCAGATAAGCGAATTGGCCAGCTGAGCTCAACATTATGTCCCCTCATCTTGAAATAACTTTATAAAAATTAACATTCAGAGGGGAATTTACTTGTCTTAAAATCAGGAACTGTGAACATCTCCAATAATAGTCCCTAAAAGACAAACTATTGAAGTCATGATGACCAATACCAACAGAGCTTGAACAAAACAAAACCAGTATTACCTCATTTTACTACTACACAACTGACACACATAGAACATTTGTACTACTATATGTCACTACAATATTCATATTAAATACATTCTGTACATAACTTGTAATTTAAATTGATTGTGATTCCTGGTTCCCTTGTAGTTGAATCAGGACACATATTCATTCATGCCAGTAATGAATACATATTGTTATTTGAAACGTTACTAGTGACTTCTTTAAGATATTCTCATAGAGTGTTATATGTATGTGAGTGTCACAGTGTTGTCAAGAGTAGTGGATTAAATTAAATTGTTTATCTGTCTGTTGTTGTGACTTACACTTCACCATACACATACCCTAGACACAAAACGTAGTCACCACACTATTCCAGAATAATTCTGACTGAGATATATAGATATGTGGCAGCAAGTAAGGTTATATATATAATATACTACTCTTATTAGATATATATATATATACCTTCACAGCTGATCTCAGTCAGTACACTAAGTCCCTTATAAATATCTATAACATCCCACTTCACCACACCACTGAGCGATTCTGATTTTGGTGTTGTCTGACACCCTCACTATTTCTTTTGGCTATAATTTGTTAATTCCTAGACTATTTGCGTAACACTTAACATATTATTTGTCAGCAAGTCCTAAGGAACCCAAATATACAAATTTAAGGGAGCTAAGTGGCTGCGTTCAAAATATGTATTAATTTGTGTTTTTTTTTTATTTTTTATGTTTAGAACGCACCACCTGTTCACTGCTTAGACTAATGTACCCAGGATTTCAGACATAAAACAGTAGAATTCACAGCGTTTTGTAAAGATTTTAAACCTAAAATAGGTAATGTCTTGTCTAGGACTCGTGTTTTGGCCAAATATTTAAGGAGAGCTAATTGGCTAGCGATTTTTAATTTTTTATGTTTAGAACCACCACCTGTCCTGCTGTACTGTCAGACTAATGTCAGGATTTCAGACATAAAACAGTAGAATGTCATGTTTCCTAATAAGCGTTTTGTAAGTTTTTAAACCTAACTCTCGTATGGGTAGTGTTTTTTATCACTGTCTGAAAAAAAAGTATTGCTTCTGGCCTTTCGCTTGGGGTGGGTGGCATTAATTGTATATCGCGAGACGCGTGTTTAGTGTTGCATACGTTCCTGCTTTCAGCCCTCCCTTCTCTCTATCCTAAGTTCATCTGTCTTTTCATCACGCCGTGTATAAAATGAAATGAATGGAATATTAAATATAGGTCAGCTTGCGTATCTCAAGGTTTTTCTTAGAAAGGCAGTACACGTTTTATTGTGTTGTGGAAACGCGTGTATGCTGCAGTAGGCTTTTACTATCAACGTAAAACGTTACAATTTGCAGACGAAGTAGAAAACAAGGGGATCTCGAGTACCGTCATTGTGACAGCACTGTTCTTTACCATTCTTCTTTCCTTTTATTGAATTTATGTGTTAGGCTTTACATTTATTTTTTAATTTATATATGTGGATTAGAATTTCTCACGACAATAGGTATGCAAAATGGAGACAGACTATAAGACTCAAGAGATATTAACAACCAAAGACATAAAAAAAGGTGGTCAGACAAGCAGGCTGACGGAGAGTCAGAGATAGGCAGACAGACAGACAGACAGACAGACAGACAGACAGACAGACAGACAGATAGATAGATAGATAGATAGATATATAGATAGATAGATAGATAGATAGATAGATAGATAGATAGATAGATAGATAGATAGATAGATAGATAGATAGATGGATGGATGGATGGATGGATGGATGGATGGATGGATGGATGGATGGATGGACGGACGGACGGACGGACGGACGGACGGACGGACGGACGGACGGACGGACGGACGGACGGACGGACGGACGGACGGACGGACGGACGGACGGACGGACGGACGGACAGACAGACAGACAGACAGACAGACAGACAGACAGACAGACAGACAGACAGACAGACAGACAGATAGATAGATAGATAGATAGATAGATAGATAGATAGATAGATAGATAGATAGATAGATAGATAGATAGATAGATAGGCAGGTAGATAGATAGGCAGGTAGATAGATAGGCAGGTAGATAGATAGGCAGGTAGATAGGCATGTAAGTAGGCAAGCAGATAGACAGACAGACATACTAGACAATCCAGGGATTTAACCCTCATATTTGCAATGCATGGAGTAATGTTTTTAAAATTGAAAAACAGTGTTTAGTGCAGCGACTTTCAAACAAAAATTGGATGTCAACCATTTAGCCACACATCAACCGAATGACTTTGTTCTTGTCAACAATAGAGAAGAATATGGCTAAACTAGAAGCAAATTGGTATTTCGAGGCGAATGGATGTGAGTACGTATAAATTGCTCAGATATTGTAATTTGTCTATTTCTTAACGTAAAATTATAAATTATTTTGTCTTGTTAGTGCCGCCTTAAAGATGATTGACATGTACTGTTCTTGCTGTTTATAGTATTGTCATCCTAAACCCTTGATGTGTTTATATGTTTCCCCGCGCTTATGAATACTTGTAACTACTAAATTATTTATTGATATCCTAACCAGCCAATACTCATTGCATCCCGTCACTGCCTGCAAAACCATTACCATTATTTTGATACTAAGAATCCGTTTAACATCACAGTTTCTGGCTTTTACAGATGGTAATAGAGGGTCCACTATGAGTGAAAGTAGTGCAGTATTCATCGATGAAATAACATGTAATTTTATTCTGGCTGCACATCACATGTGAGCGCGGAACCGTAGCTAACGCCTGGGTAGGAGACAAAAAATGATAGTATTCCTGCACAACGTACAGATCATGGCGCCCCAAGTGTGGCTTACCGCATTTGATAAAAGATGGAATCATGCCCTCTGCCCAAAAATATCACGCGAATATAACATCGGATTTGTTTTTAAATGCCGATAAAGTATCCCCCACCACCACCACAGAAAATTTATTAGAAAACAACACACTGGAAGGTAATCTGAGCATCAAAAGTGATTTCCTGTGAAAAAAGCGAATACAGGTAAATAGCGGGCGGGTACTCATTACACAGAAAGAGGTAATATGCTCGCCGGAGAATAGAACGAGGGACCATCGAAATGGTGCCATCTGCTATCTGCGATAGAATAGTATTAATATGATTAAAGTTATTATAATTTGTTGTTCATCTATCTGTAAGATCTACTAGACATAAATATTTTGGCCTTTATGTGTGTACGTGTTTTTTTTTTTTTTACTTAAACTTCCAAACAGGAAAGTTATAAAAGTGACTGATACTATAAATGGCTGTGTCGTTTCCGGGACCTATATTCCATAGTTGCTTAAAGTGTCGTAAGAATGTCCGCCGCTATTGAGGCATATTTCTTTGATGGGGTTGATGAGAGTGGAATTGGGGCGTTTAGTTGACCGTGTGTTCTTTCACGATACTCACTTGCACCAAAGCCATGGCGCCTGTTTGGATGGTCCCTGGTTCTATACCCCGATTTTTATAGTGTCTAGTGTCCTAATTCGTTCTGTCATATGAGTGCCTGTAATACACATACCACCACCATCATCAGAATCATCATCATTTTAACTACTAGGCGGGTCTGCCGTGTGCTATCATAATTTACAGGAAAATGTTTTTAAAATACCTAAAATGTAATTCGTTTTACTATGTTAAAAGACAAGAAATAACATAGGCTACGACACGATTCCTTCGTCGGGAACAAACTAACAAAAAAAAAAAAAAAAAGAAAGGATAGAAAGTTAGAAGTAAGTAAAAAACATGAAATATAAATTCGAATAATACAATCTGTGATGCTATCTGATGGCTGGGAGCACCTTTTTTTTTTTTTGCTTTATCTGCAACACACCGTTCACCACCGTGCGACAGCAAGACTTGACATGTGTATTTTGAAGGCTTTATCTGCAACACTCCGTTCACCATCGTGCGACAGCAAGACTTGACATGTGTATTTTGAAAACTTTATCTGCAACACTTCGTTCACCACCGTGCGACAGCAAGACTTGACATGTGTATTTTGAAGGCTTTATCTGCAACACTTCGTTCACCACCGTGCGACAACAAGACTTGACATGTGTATTTTGAAGGCTTTATCTGCAACACTTCGTTCACCACCGTACGACAGCAAGACTTGACATGTGTATTTTGAAAACTTTATCTGCAACACTTCGTTCACCACCGTGCGACAGCAAGACTTGACATGTGTATTTTGAAGGCTTTATCTGCAACACTTCGTTCACCAAAGTACGACAGCAAGACTTGACATCTGTGACAGCTTTATCTGCAACACTTCGTTCACCACCGTGCGACAGCAAGACTTGACATGTGTATTTTGAAGGCTTTATCTGCAACACTTCGTTCACCACCGTACGACAGCAAGACTTGACATGTGTATGTTGAAGGCTTTATCTGCAACACACCGTTCACCACCGTGCGACAGCAAGACTTGACATGTGTATTTTGATGGCTTTATCTGCAACACACCGTTCACCACTGTGCGACAGCAAGACTTACTTACTTACTTAGACGTTCCCCTTCTACCGTGAGGTGTAGAGGTTTGGAAGAGAGAGCGCCAGACCATTCTATCAGCTGTCTTCTTCCTGGCCTGGTTCCATTCTAGTCCTCGGTCCTTCAAAGATTGTCTAATGTTGTCCTCCCAGCGGACTCTGGGTCGTCCTGGAGGTCTGGATCCCTGGCTCTTTGTTTCCCATGCTTGTCGTGGTAGCCGATCTTCTCCCATTCTGCAGACATGGCCAAACCATCTTAGTTGGGACTGTTCTATTTGGGTCTGCAGCGGATGGGATTTTAGGCCTTGACGGATCGTCTGGTTGCGGACCATGTCTCTTCTTGTTACTTCAACCACTTTCCTCAGATACCTCATTTCTGAGGTTTGGATCTGGCTTTTGTGGGTTGTAGTCATTGCCCACGACTCGCATCCATATGTCAAGACTGGGACATAGGTGGAGCGGTATACAGCCATCTTCGTTTTCTTACCAACCTCTTTCTTGCTGAGGAATCCACGATTTATGGCCTGAAAAAGTCTCCCAGCCGCTGCTTTTCGAGTGGCCAACTCTTCTTTGATGCCTCCCTTTCGGTCTATGATAGCTCCGAGATATTTAAAGTGGTCGACCTGCTCCAGGACCTGTTCTCCCAACTTAATCTGATGTTTTCTTTCTTCTCGTGATATCACCATGGATTTTGTTTTAGAGCTGCTTATGACCATCCCTCTCTTCTACAGCTATTCCTTCCAAACTTGCAGGTTGGATTGGAGATGTGCCTCTGATTTAGCAATCAGGGCAACATCATCAGCAAATGCCAGCTCCGAAATATAGACCTGTCTCATCTTCCAGTACCCCACTGAATACTTTCTTGTTCTCTCCTTACATGCCTTGATGACATCGTCCATAAGGAGTATGAAGAGGTAAGGTGATATGATATCACCTTGTCTTACACCAGTGGTGGTCCTGAACTCTTCTGACTTATGGTTTGCTGTCCTCACATAATTTCTGCAAGACTTGTAGAAGCTCTATATAGCATGAATCAGAGGTGCTGGAATATTCTTCCTTGCCAAACAGTCCCAAAGTTTGCTCCAGGGGACCCTGTCAAACGCCTTTTCCAGATCTATGAAACAAAGATGGATCTCTCTCTTATACTCAAGGGCCTTTTCACTCAGCTGTCTGAGTGTGAAGATTAGGTCTTGAGTACTTCGGTTTGCTCGGAATCCGCACTGGACCTCATCCAGTTGTGGCTCAGCTAGGCATCGGAGTCTCTGCTCTAGGATTCTAGAGTAGATTTTACCAGGGACACTGAGAAGGGATATGCCTCTATGGTTTCCACATTGTCGATTGTCACCCTTTTTGAAAATTGGTGTTATGATGGCAATCTCCCAATCCTTTGGTATGGTCTTTGTCGTGGAATATTCTAATCCACATATATAAATTATCAAGTAAATAAAAAGCCTAATAAATACATATAATAAATAAAGGAAGAAGAATGGTAAAGAACAGTGCTGTCACAATGACAGTACTCGAAATCCCCCTTCTTTTCTACTTCGTCGGCAAATTGTAACGTTTCACGTTGATATTAAAGGCCTTCTGCAACATACACGCGTTTCCCAAACACACAATAAAATGTGCTGCCTTTCTAAGAAAAACCTTGAAATATGCAAGTTGACCTAAATTTTAAATTCCATTCATGTCTTTTTCTACACTATGTTACCAAAAACAAAAGACAGATGGACTAAAGGATAGCGAGAAGGGAGAGGCAGAAAGCCGAACACTAAACACGCGTCGCGCGATACACAAATGCTGCCATCACGCGTGTAAGACTACATGCACTAACTTTTTTTTCAGACGGACAGTGATAAATTCACTACCCTTCCCAGAGTTAGGTTTTAAAATCATAAAAAACGCTTATTAGGAAAGATAACAATAGATGGGTTTACGTTTGAAAACATTACAGTACCCAGACAGCACATCTTCGAAACAGGAGGTAGAAGAAATTGCATATTTTGAACGCAGCCACGTAGCTCTTTTAAATTTGGATATTTGGGTTCCTTAGGGCTTGCTGACAAAGAATATGTAAAACGTTACGCAAATAGTCCAGGAATTAATAAATTATAACCAAAATAAAATAGTGGGGATGCCTGACAACATGGAATCATTTCTGCTCATAAAATTTTTTTATAACGTGTTTGAAAAAAACCTTACGTTACAGAAATAGCCTACCATGTAAACTCCAAATTGATTGGAGCGCAACAAATGAAAGACTAACCACGATTGGTCGGGCTATAAATACTATCTTGGTTGTTAGGGAGACGTAAGAAGGTAACATTTTTTCAAACACTTGTCGAAACGTGGCTCGATTGGCCAGACTCGCTGATATAATCACTTAGGAGCGTTAGTTCGAAACCACTTGTTTAAATAAGCTTGATAAAGCAACAGTGCGTTGAAGCCAGCTCATATTTTTGCTAAATAAAAGCCTGGAACATAAGCAGTTGGGAATTTGTGCCAGTAATTGTGCCAGAATTCATTGCTAATCAACGTATCTGTGTTTATTTCCATGAATTGTGGTAAGCTTGAAACATTCAGTATCTTTTAATGAAAATTGAATGTGAATTGTTAATTTATGCCTGTATATATGTGTAGTTCAGTAGCAAACCTGATGTAAAGCCTATAATGCTCCAGCCTGAACAGAAGGTGTCGGAGGGAAGTAAAACTGCATGGAATGGCCAAACAGTACACTGACACCTAGATGATTGACTAGAAAGAAATAATGCTGGAATTGCAGAGGCGTAGTAACCATTAAGGAGGTTAATGCTGGTATAAAGTATTTCAGATGAAGCTGACAGTTGGCCTAACGCTCTGAACTCAATGTTTGTGATGTATTGTGCTCTGTGTAGAACTAGAGTATCAATTAGTTATGAAGTAGAAGGTACATCCTTCTTGTTTTCAGGGACCGTGGTCTTGATGGTATTGAGCAGCACCTGGTCAGAGCTTTGCTGAATCCAGAGTCGGACAGCATACTCCTTGGTCCATTTAGCTATCAGTGAGGTGTCTCCAGAGCCCAGGGGAGAAGTCGAGCAGAGGAGTCTTTTCCTGCCGCCATCACGCAAGATAAGCTGATGTGGCCAGCTGAGCTCAACATTATGTACCCCCATCTTGAAATGACCTTGTAAAAATAACATTCAGAGGGGAATTTAATTGTCTTAATATCAGGAACTGAGAACATCTCCAATACTAGTCCCAAAAGACAAACTATTGAAGTCATGATGACAAATACCAACAGAGCTTGAACAAAACAAAACCAGTATTACCTCATATTACTACTACACAACTGACACACACATAGGATATTTTTAATAATATATGTCACTACAATATTCATATTGATAAATTCTGTACATATAACTTGTAATTTAAATTGATTGTGATTCCTGGTTCCCTTGTAGTTGAATCAGGACACATATTCATTCATGCCAGCAATGAATACATATTGTTATTTGAAAAGTTATCAGTGACTCCTTTAAGATATCCTTTAGAGTGTTATATGTATGTGAGTGTCACAGTGTTGTCAAGTGTGGTGGAATAAATTAAATTGTTTATCTGTCTGTTGTTGTTATGACTTACACTCCATCATACACATACCCTAGACATACAACGTAGTCATCACACTATTCCAGAATAATTCTGACTGAGATATATATATATGTGGCAGCAAGTAAGGTTATCTATAATACACTACTCTTATTAGATATAGATACCTTCACAGCTGATCTCAGTCAGTACACTAAGTCCCCTATAAATATTTATAACATCCCACTTCACCACATATATTGGGGTCTCGCTCTTGGGATTTTGAATCTTTCCCTATTAAAAATATTGGGGGTAATTCACTTCAGGGAATATAAGAATTAAAAGGTATCCTTGGGTGGAATTAAATAAGGTTGAGCTCACGGTGCCTGTGTTGTCCATTAGATATATTTAGAGATTAAATTGTTGGTTAGACATTGTATAACTTTACCTGATAGACAATGGCGGACCTAGCCAAATTTCGAGCTGCTGCTGTTCAGACTGCAAAAGAGTTAGGATTAGATGGGCAAGTTATGGTTGCCTATGTCACTACGGAATGTGACAAATTTATTGAACGCGAAGAAAGAAGGTTTGGAGCCGAAAGAAAGTTAGAGGCTGAAAGGGAAATTAAGAAGTTACAATTTGAGGCTGAGGCTGAGACTAAGAGGTTGCAGATTGAGGCTGACAAAGAGGCTAAAGCATTGGAAGCAGAGGAAAGAAGACAGGCTGCAGAAAGAGAAGAGAAGAAATTAGCTGCAGAAGAAAGAAGATTGACTGCAGAGAGGGAAGCAGAAAAGGAGGAGAAGAGATTACAAAGGGAACATGAGTTACGACTAAGGGAGTTTGAGTTTCAAGGCCATGCTCCTGAAAATGGTGCCAGTCCCTTTGCCTCTGAGGCCACTGCTAACCAGGGAGCCTCAACCTCAGCTATGAATTTTCATTTAGATCATTTTGTTGAGAAAGACGATGATATAGAGAGCTACCTAAATAGGTATGAACTATTAGCTACCACGTATGGGTTAGAGAGAGAAAGGTGGAGCTTAAAGTTATCTCAGGGACTTCGTGGGGCAGCTTATGAAGTTTTTGCAAAAATGAGCAGAGGTGATCAGGAAAATTATGACATGCTAAAGCAGGCTCTTTTGTTAAGATATGAAAAGAATGCAGAATTCTATAGGAAAAAATTAAGAAATGCTAAACTACTGTCAGGTGAAACCTATCACCAGTTCTCTGCACGAATAGAGACATACTTGGAGAAATGGACTTCTCTGGGGAAAACCCAAGATCTTAAGGAAATGGTCCTTATAGAGCAACTAAGAGAGTCCATGGCTCCAGACCTGAGAAAGTTTCTCATGGAACAAGGTGCAGAGAGGCTGGGTGAGTTGCTAAATGTTGCTGAAAGGTATCAAGCAGCTCAAGCAGAGGTAACAGGTAATAAAAAGAAACAAGTGGATAACTTTAGGGCACCACAGAACTTTAATAAATTTGATCCTAGGGATCAAAACAAAGGTAAGCGCCAGTTTGATAGGCCACGGTATGAAAATAAAAATAAATTCCCACAATTCGATGAAAGGAAATATGATGAAAGAAAATCTTTCAACCAAGGAAAAAGGTGGTGTAAAAATTGTCAGATGGACAATCATGACACTGACCGTTGCAGAAGGAAACCTGTGTATATGGCAACCCTTCAGGTCAGGTCGACCTCAAGACAGGAGGAGGATATTATGTTAGATACCACTCCAGAAGAAATGAGGAAGGCACAGGCTGGGGATAAAACACTCAAGCCTTGTTTCAGAAAATTGTCAACTTGTCATACAACTCCAGGCAAGGGAGATTTTTACATGAAAAACAAGTTGATGTATAGGAAGACTGGAGCTAGATAAAAAGGTCAGGGACAACTGGTACTTCCTGAAAGATATAGGGCAGACTTAATAAGGAGCCTACATGTGAAACCAGATGGGGACCATGAGAAGATAGGTACCATCATTCAAAAGGTGGCTCACAATTATTATTGGCCCAAAGCAAGATGGGACATTGAGAATTTTGTAGAAAGGTGTAGCATAGCACATGAGGGAACACCCACAAGTGGGAACATGGATCAGGACCTGGACACGCCACGGGGCAAAATTAGGCCTGATAATAAAAAGAAAAATAGATTTGATAAAGTGGACCAAATGGAATAGGAAGCCCCTTTTCACGGACAAGCTTCACTTAACTGTTTTACAATGGCCACTATGCGGAGAGTGCAAAAAGATGTCTTACCCCAGGATAAGCCGAAAATCCCTCAATCGGACTTAAACAAACTGGAGGAAGAGGATGTAGAGAGGAAATCTCTCATCAAGAATTTTAAGTGGGGAGAAAGCCCCAAAAAGAAAAATTGGTAGCGGTCGTTTTGTGAATGATAATTCTGGGAGGAAAAATCATCACTATAAAGCTTCGAGTGGAAGAGACCATACCGGTGCATGGACAAATAGGTCCACACAATAAAAGGTCCACTCGAAGCTATGTTAAGAACGTGGACTGATGAAAAGGCAGAGGAAAACATTACATCTTCATACCAATATGTGAATGAGCTGACCACTCGGTTAAAAACTGGCTGGAAACTTGCCAATGAAAATTTGAAACAAGCCAGGAAGAAACATGCTGCCTATTATAACAGGAAGGCGAAAGACAGAGATTTGGCTGTGGGAGAGAAGGTACTGCTTCTTTTGCCCGGGAGTCAGAATAAGTTACAAATTGGATGGCAGGGTCCATATACAGTTCTAGAGAAGGTGTCTAGAACAAATTATAAGATAGATAAGAAGGGGAAAGAAAAAATCTATCATGTGAATCTCCTGAAGAAATATTTGGAAAGAGAACATCAGGAAGAGACACACTTGTTGACCTTGTCCATCGCCATGGAGATGAAAAAGGAACCACTTTCATCATTTGAATATCCATTACACCCCTGTGAGACAGCAGCACAGGTGAAAATCAGTACACATTTAACGAAAACTCAGAAAGAGAGAGTGCAACAGGTTCTAAATAATCATGCAGAGGTGTTAACAGACCGACCAGGGCATACAAACCTATTGGAATATGATATGAAACTGATAGACCCCACACCTGTCTGTATGAAACCATATTCGATTCCGTTTGCTAAGGAGAAAGCTTTGAAGGAAGAGATAGACTATCTGTTGAAGGAAGGAATTATTTCGCACAGTGAATCTTCGTATAGTTCCGGTGTTGTACTCTTAAGGAAGCCCTCTGGAGAACATAGACTCTGTATAGATTACAGGAGACTGAATGCTATTACAGAAGGACAGGTGGATCCATTGCCGGATACAAATCAGCTGTTTGCCAGGCTAAATAAAGCTAAATATTTCTCAAAAGTGGATCTGAGTAAAGGATACTATCAGATTCCAGTAAAGCCTGAGGTTAGACCATACCTAGCTTTTAGTACCTCAGAAGGACACTATGAGTTTAATAGATTGCCATTTGGATTGAAGAATGCGCCTAGTGTCTTCTCTAGAATGATGAGAAAATTATTGGATCCTCTGAATAATCCCGGTATAACAAATTTTATGGATGATATCCTTATAGCAACAGAAACATTTGAGGAACACATTGACTCTCTGAACATGCTGTTTAATCGACTTAGGGAGGCAAATTTAACAGCCCGACCAACCAAATGTTGCGTTGGATGTAAAGAATTGGAATTTTTGGGACACACAGTTTATCAGGGAAACATGACCCCTGACCCAAAGAATTTAGAGAAACTACAGAAAGCCCCGAGACCACAAACCAAGAAGGACGTGAGATCCTTTGTCTCATTATGTGGTTTCTACCAGAAGTATATCAAAAACTTTAATTCCATATGTGCACCGTTAACTGATTTGACACGTAAAGAACATCCAGATCGCATTACATGGACACCACAATGTGAAATGACTTACCAAGAATTGAAGGAAAAGCTCACAAGTAAACCCATTTTGAAATTACCTGACTTAAGTCAAGAATTCATAGTAAGGACGGATGCAAGTAATATTGGGTTAGGTGCAACTCTACTACAGAAATCAGATGCATTGGATGGGGAATTAAGCCCAGTGGCATATGCTAGCAGAAAATTGAATAAAGCTGAAATCAATTACTCAACTAGCGAAAAAAGAATGTCTTGCAGTAATATGGGCAATAAAGAAATTCAATATTTATCTGTATGGGAAGGCCTTTAAGTTGCAAACAGACCACAAACCTTTATCGTTTCTAGCACAGGCTAGGCATGAGAACTCCAGGTTACTCCGATGGTCTTTACTTTTGGCTCCATATAATTTTAGCATTGAGTATATATCTGGAAAAACAAATTTGGGAGCGGATTTTTTAAGCCGCCATCCGTGTGATGAGAATCACCGTAAACCCCAGAACTAATAATAAATTTCTCTATGTGTATATAGAATAAAGGACTGACATATAATGTCTGTTTTAAGAGGGGAGATGTCGTGGAATATTCTAATCCACATATATAAATTATCAAGTAAATAAAAAGCCTAATAAATACATATAATAAATAAAGGAAGAAGAATGGTAAAGAACAGTGCTGTCACAATGACAGTACTCGAAATCCCCCTTCTTTTCTACTTCGTCGGCAAATTGTAACGTTTCACGTTGATATTAAAGGCCTTCTGCAACATACACGCGTTTCCCAAACACACAATAAAATGTGCTGCCTTTCTAAGAAAAACCTTGAAATATGCAAGTTGACCTAAATTTTAAATTCCATTCATGTCTTTTTCTACACTATGTTACCAAAAACAAAAGACAGATGGACTAAAGGATAGCGAGAAGGGAGAGGCAGAAAGCCGAACACTAAACACGCGTCGCGCGATACACAAATGCTGCCATCACGCGTGTAAGACTACATGCACTAACTTTTTTTCAGACGGACAGTGATAAATTCACTACCCTTCCCAGAGTTAGGTTTTAAAATCATAAAAAACGCTTATTAGGAAAGATAACAATAGATGGGTTTACGTTTGAAAACATTACAGTACCCAGGCAGCACATCTTCGAAACAGGAGGTAGAAGAAATTGCATATTTTGAACGCAGCCACGTAGCTCTTTTAAATTTGGATATTTGGGTTCCTTAGGGCTTGCTGACAAAGAATATGTAAAACGTTACGCAAATAGTCCAGGAATTAATAAATTATAACCAAAATAAAATAGTGGGGATGCCTGACAACATGGAATCATTTCTGCTCATAAAATTTTTTTATAACGTGTTTGAAAAAAACCTTACGTTACAGAAATAGCCTACCATGTAAACTCCAAATTGATTGGAGCGCAACAAATGAAAGACTAACCACGATTGGTCGGGCTATAAATACTATCTTGGTTGTTAGGGAGACGTAAGAAGGTAACATTTTTTCAAACACTTGTCGAAACGTGGCTCGATTGGCCAGACTCGCTGATATAATCACTTAGGAGCGTTAGTTCGAAACCACTTGTTTAAATAAGCTTGATAAAGCAACAGTGCGTTGAAGCCAGCTCATATTTTTGCTAAATAAAAGCCTGGAACATAAGCAGATGGGAATTTGTGCCAGTAATTGTGCCAGAATTCATTGCTAATCAACGTATCTGTGTTTGTTTCCATGAATTGTGGTAAGCTTGAAACATTCAGTATCTTTTAATGAAAATTGAATGTGAATTGTTAATTTATGCCTGTATATATGTGTAGTTCAGTAGCAAACCTGATGTAAAGCCTATAATGCTCCAGCCTGAACAGAAGGTGTCGGAGGGAAGTAAAACTGCATGGAATGGCCAAACAGTACACTGACACCTAGATTGTTGATTAGACAGAAATAATGCTGGAATTGCAGAGGCGTAGTAACCATTAAGGAGGTTAATGCTGGTATAAAGTATTTCAGATGAAGCTGACAGTTGGCCTAACGCTCTGAACTCAATGTTTGTGATGTATTGTGCTCTGTGTAGAACTAGAGTATCAATTAGTTATGAAGTAGAAGGTACATCCTTCTTGTTTTCAGGGACCGTGGTCTTGATGGTATTGAGCAGCACCTGGTCAGAGCTTTGCTGAATCCAGAGTCGGACAGCATACTCCTTGGTCCATTTAGCTATCAGTGAGGTGTCTCCAGAGCCGAGGGGAGAGTCGAGCAGAGGAGTCTGTTCCTGCCGCCATCACGCCAGATAAGCTGATGTGGCCAGCTGAGCTCAAAAATTATGTACCCCCAGCTTAAAATGACCTTGTAAAAATAACATTAAGAGGGGAATTAAATTGTGTTAATATCAGGAACTGAGAACATCTCCAATAATAGTTCCCATAAAGACAAACTATTGAAGTCATGATGACAAATACCAACAGAGCTTGAACAAAACAAAACCAGTATTACCTCATATTACTACTACACAACTGACACACATAGGATACTTTAATAATATATGTCACTACTATATTCATATTGATAAATTCTGTACATATAACTTGTAATTTAAATTGATTGTGATTCCTGGTTCCCCTTGTAGTTGAATCAGGACACATATTCATTCATGCCAGCAATGAATACATATTGTTATTTGAAAAGTTATCAGTGACTCCTTTAAGTTATCCTTTAGAGTGTTATATGTATGTGAGTGTCACAGTGTTGTCAAGTGTGGTGGAATAAATTAAATTGTTTATCTGTCTGTTGTTGTTATGACTTACACTCCATCATACACATACCCTAGACATACAACGTAGTCATCACACTATTCCAGAATAATTCTGACTGAGATATACATATATGTGGCAGCAAGTAAGGTTATCTATAATACACTACTCTTATTAGATATAGATACCTTCACAGCTGATCTCAGTCAGTACACTAAGTCCCCTATAAATATTTATAACATCCCACTTCACCACAGTCTTGTTGCTCCATGCTGCCTGTAGGACCTTTAAGAGTAATAGGTCACCTGATGCTCCCATGTACTTAACCATTTCTGGTGTTATACCATCATGCCCTGCTGCTTTGCCCATCTTGATTTTCTCTAGTGCTGCCCTCAGTTCTTCCATCTTTATGTCATCTTCACCATCATTCGTTTTCTCTTCTGTGCTAGTGGTTATCATTTCTGATGCTTCACCATGCTCACCATCCAGGAGTTCTGAGAAATATTCTTTCCATCTTTCCATTACTTCCTTCGGGGCAGTAAGCAATTTGCCTTGCTTGTTCTTTATAAATTTGAGAGGGCATTGTTTTTCCTTCCTCATGTTCTTTAGGGTCTTATAGAACAATTTCTGGTTTTCTTGTGCATCTTTTTCTAGCTTTTCTCCAAATTCTTCCCAGGACTTCTGTTTTGCTGCTAGCACTTTGTTCTTTGCTTCTGTTCTGAGTGTCACATATTCTCTATATTTTTCCATTTGTCCTGTTGTGTTTTTTAGCTCCTAAGTATTGTTTCCATGCCATTTTCTTCTCTCTTATTTTCTCTTTGACTTCCTCTGTCCACCAAGGTGTCCTCTTTCTCTGGTTCCCAAGTCGGACTTCACCGCATGCTTCTGCAGCAGCTGTCTTTATGATATCCTTGAATTTATTCCAGAGGGTTTCCAAGTCATCAGGTCGTTCTTCTGTGTTGCTCACTGCTGTAGCAATAAGCCCCTGATATCTGGTCTTAATTTCTGGCTCTCTCAGCTTGTAGGTCCTAATGCTCATTTCTCCTGCTCGTTTACTTGGTTTCTTGCGTGATGTTGGGCAGTTCCTAGGCTGAGCAACTCTTTCAGTTGTTCGTTTGATTGTTAGCAGGTAGTGATCACTTCCAATCTCTGGCCCCCTCCAGACTCTTGCATCTCGGACATATCTGAATGAGCTTCTCCGAACAATGGCATAGTCGATCACTGACTTCTCATTCTTGGTTGGTTCACATCTAGTGTATGCATGTATGCGCTTATGGGGGAACTTTGTGTTTGTGATGATCAGATTCTGCTCACTGCAGAATCTAAGGAGTCGCTTTCCATTGTCATTGAGAGTATCTTCTCCATATCTTCCGATAACTCCACCCCATCTAGCATGGTCATTTCAAACTCTGGCATTAAAATCTCCGAGCATGATAACTTCATCTAGGCAGTCATCCACTGTCCTTTGAAGCAGCTCGAAGAATTCCTCCTTGACCTCTGCTCTCTCATCCTCATTTGGCCCATACACTATGACCAGGTTGACTATGGTTTCTCATTCTTTTAGTTTTACAACCATAATGCGCTCCGAGACAAAGTTCCATCCCTTGATACTATCTTTTTGATTTTGGGCCACAATGCAACCCACGCCCCCTTTAGCTCTTTCAGATATGGGTACATGTAACTGTCTTTTTCTCTTGTTGAGGTGATCACTGGCCCAAGACAGTATACATGTTTTTAGGTGTGTAGTGCGAGCGTATGATGAACTGAGTGTGGGTGCGAATGAAGGCGCGAATGTGTTTAGGCTCGTATATATGTAGACCCTGCAACCCATACACTCACATGCAGTAGTCAAGGATGCTTGGACACTGCAGGCACGTTTCAAAACATTTATTGACGAGAACACACATGGTATCAACAGGAACAGTCAGTGTAACAAGGTCATGCTGACCGGAAATCGATAGGTATACATTAGGCATTCAACAAGCTGGTAAACATTTGAATATTCGTGCATGGTCAATACAATGTTCTTCAATAATGACAGTTCGTGGCGTCGCCCTGGTATCACTGACTAAACGCGTCAGATACCTTAATCACTTTGACACATAGGTGCAACTTGGCATTCCCCGCCAATTGCACTGTATTAGGCTGTAGTACATTAGCCGAAAACACAGTCCTCGTTCTGACGTCAGCTGTGTACTTCTGATAAGCAGGTTACCATCAACCCTGCAGTAATGCTTATTGTAGACATAAATACCGCCAATCTGCGGTTCCCACAATATATCTTCGTCACTGGATTTCTGGACAATATAAAGACTAATAGTCTTGGATGGCTACCTCGAGCACAAAATATAAGTTCTGAAATGGAGGATCGGTGAGCTGCAGTTCACAGACTAGGCAATCTTCTAACATGTTCTGCCACCGAAAGCATAGTAATGGAAAAAGTCGGTATTACCTGTAACCGAATCCACAGAACTTAACAAGGAACTCTGCTGTCATTCCAACGCACAGAGATTCACTGGGGAAAACTGCCATCGCAGTCACTTCGAAGATTCTCCCCGAAAAACACAATGGACCCTTGGTCCCTTCAGAAAACAGGACACTTCACGGCTTGCCGGATGTCTAACTCAACTCCCGCTTAAAAAACCCTGCCTATGGGCATACGCCAGAACTGTCTACCTTTGACCCTAAAGGTCAAACACCATGAATGAATAAACAAGGGAAGACAACCCCTAATCAACCTGACATCGCAGGTAAAGACACAATTATTCTTATGATAAAAACATAAGCAAATAACTTGACAGATGACTCCGTCAAAAATGACAGCAACATATTACTACAACCCCCTGTAAAAAAAATGAAATTTTTTTTATTTAATATGTCCATGAGCAAGATTGCACAAGTATTACTTATGTGCTCATGAAAAAATGAACCTAATATCAGGTACAATAGACGCATAAACAAAGCGTCTGAAGAGGATACAAATCATCTCCCAACATAGGAGAAAATATTTCCTTTAAGCCAAACAAACTAAGGGGGTACCATTAAAGAAACCTAAGTTGCTGGCAATACCAATCATATATCAAACATTACTAAATACTATAATTATAGCAATATACAAATGTCATGAATTACAATGCTATATTAGCAACATATCACTGATGGATGGACAAAATGAAATGTGTTAAATTATCTAAACATCATCCAAATACATTTGTATTACAACATATTAGGATATTAAGGACAGACCTAAGTCCGAAAGTGTATCAGGAAAAACTAGGACACAAGATTTAACTGGAATCATGTGGGCATCTGGACAATATGTCCGCCATCACATTATCCGAACCACGGATAGCTCGCACCGTGAGATGGAAAGGCTGAAGAGCAATAGCATAACGAGTAGATCTCGAGCTCTTCAAATCCTTACTTTGCATAGCCGTAAGAGCTTTTTGGTCGGTTTCCATAAAGAAATGCGCGCCCAGAAGGAACCTTTGTAGCTTAAGAATGGACCAAACCATAGCCAACAATTCACGATCTAAAACCGAGTAATTCCTTTCTGCCGCATTTAGCTTCCTAGAAATATACATTACAGGATGCAGAGTTCCTGAATATTCCTGCATTAGTGCCGCTCCAATCCCAGTGGAAGAGGCATCACTACGAAGAACAAAAGTCTTATCAATCGTTGGTAGTCTTAAGATAGGATGAGATGAGAACAAATTCTTAACCTGATCCAATGAAGATTGGCATTCCTGGGACCAACGCACCATATTAGGAGAACCTTTTTTCAATAACGATGAAAGTGGTGCCATAATGGAGGACAGATTCTCAATGAATCTTCCATAGAATTGTATCAATCCCAAGAGACTACGCACTTGTTTTTTTTTTGTCTTCGGAACCGAGATATTTAATATCTTCGAAATGTTTTGGTCCTCTGTCTTCAACAGACCATGACCAACTCGATGACCTAGGAAGGAAATTTCACTAAACCCAACAAAAGCTTTAGAGGGTTTTGCAGTCAAACTATGCTCACGTAGAGTAGATAGCAATTCCTTTAGACCCAAATAGTGTTCTTCCCAAGTATCGCTGAAAAGACAGATGTCGTCTAAATATGCGATGACATCTGCACAATCTGATAGAATTCGTCGCATCATGCGTACGAAAGTCGCTGGGGCGTTCATAAGCCCGAAAGGCATAAAATTCCATTGAAACAGACCCCTAGGTGTCGAAAAAGCAGTGAGAGGTTTGGCGTGTTCCGTCAGTGGGACTTGCCAATAACCTTTCGACAAGTCTAGTTTAGTAAAGAATTTAGCTTTAGAAAGTCTAATAAGTAGATCATCTAATAATGGCATAGGTTCAGCATCGAACTTCGTAACTTGATTTAATTTGCGATAGTCAACGCAAAGACGTATGTTATTGTCTTTCTTTCGAACAATAACTATCGACGAAGAATAAGCTGAAGTGGATAGTTCAATTATTTGCAGTTGAATCATTTCATCCAATTCTTTCTCGACTTGTGCTTGAAAATGAATAGGTATTGGGTATGGTCTCACTCTGATCGAATTACGATCAGTAAGTATGATGTCATGTTCTATGACATCTGTGTGTCCAGGAATGTCGGTAAGGACATCCTGATATGATTGTAGCGTAGAGGATACTTGACGTTGCTCCTCAAAAGACAAGTTCGAAGAGACGGTAACGTTTTTCCATGATTCCGTAGAAGTAAGTGGAATCGCAGGAAGAGGTAAGTTAACGTCAGAAAAAATAGTTTCCTCATCCTGTATAACGGACAGGGATGAGATGTGACCATGTTGGACTGGAGAGTCGTCCATCGCCTGGAAAATAGGCTGCAAATAGTCTGGACGTTCAATAAACTCTGTTAGCATATTTATATGGAAGGTTTTATGCCTTCCATCCACATCGACAATATAGTCGACATCGGAAATTTTGGAGACTATAGTGTATGGACCTTTCCATGAAATGAGAAGTCTATTCTCTCTTGAGGAAAGTAAGACAAACGCTTTGTCTCCAGGACAAAGTTGACGTAGGCGTCTTTTCTTGTTAGCAAATCGCCTAGCTTTTTCTTTCGCAAATTCGGAAGATGAAGTTGCTAACCTGCACGATTCGATAATCTTTTCTCTAAGAGCAATGACATATTCATATGACGATTGTGTATCACCGTCAATATTATCGGAAGTTATCAAATCGTGTAACAAGGACATCGGACTGCGTAGTTGCGCGCCAAAGACAAGTTCGAAAGGAGAAAACCCTGTATGCTCGTTGGGAACCTCTCTATAGGCAAAGAGAGCTGCAGGTAAAACCCTGTCCCAATCTTCAGGATGATCCTCCGTTATCTTGCCAAGTAAGTTCTTTAGTGTCCTGTTAAGACGTTCTACCAATCCATTGGACATTGGATGATAAATACTACTGAGAGACCTTTTAATGTCCAGCGTAGCCATTACCTGAGACATAACGTCCGAAATTAACTGAGTGCCGTGGTCCGACAGTATTTCTCCGGGGAATCCCAGACGAGAAAATATGAGCCAAAGAGCATCAGCGATATCGACAGTTGATATGCTCTTCAGAGGAATAGCCTCTGGCCAACGCGTGCACATGTCCACGCAAGTGAGGATAAATTGGTGTCCTCTGGCTGACTTAATCTTGAACGGACCAATGATGTCTATAGCCATTTTCTGAAACGGCCGAATCGGAATATCTGCAGCCTGAATTGGAGCAGCATGTCTCGGACCTCTAGACTTGACCTCTTGACAAATTTTGCAAGATCGGCAATAAATTCGGATGTCTTTATTCACGAATGGCCAAAAGAAGGACGCAAGGACTCTAGTTTTAGTTCTGGAAAACCCCATGTGTCCAGCACACTGAGAATCGTGTGCATGCTGAAGAATTAAGGCTCTCATACACTTAGGCACAAGAATTTGCGAGTGCATAGACTTGTCCGAGTGTTGTACCATCCGTACCAATATACCATTCTTCATAGTAATATACGATTTGTGATTAGTATTTTGATTGGGATCCCCTTTCTTTGCAAGAAGGAAGAATTTCTTCAAAGAAGGATCCTCTTCTTGACGTTTAACAAACGAGTCATGGGAAATCACCAAGTGCTCGTCTTGGCTATCAACTTCATTACTATTATCCGATGAAGTTGGGGGATTAAGAGCTTGAGCTCTTGTCACCACTGCATTGACCGTTTGAATGTTTTTTTCCTCCCAACTTGAAATTTGTTGCGGGGTGCATTCCTTAACCCCATGAATACGACCGATTATAAGATCCGCAATAGGATTAGGAAGAAGACATGCATGGACATCTCCTGTGAAGAAGGGAGTGTCAATCCTAATAATAGCAGTAGGATAACTTTCCATAGTACCACCAAATGTAACACATTTGATTGTTTTTCCAGTGGCACAGCAAGGATCTATCAGAGACTCCCTAACCCCGACGGTAGTACATCCCGAATCAAAAAGTACTGAGACTAGCCTATCATTTATTAGACCTTTATGTAAGATGAGAGATCCTCTCCCATCATGCGCAACTGTAGCAGGTAGAGCAGGAAGAGGGTGACCACAACTTAGAGTAGATACAGTCAATGAGTCGAACAATGTTAAGCATTGGGGGCATTCAGTTGCTCTCCCAAAATCGAAAGCACAACCAGTGATAGCCCTAGAGTTACCACTATCATTTACTGTATTACAGGCTCCATCAAACTCTTGTTGTGCAGAGTTTGCCTGTTGGAAAGGTCTTTTTTTGTTAAATCTAGGTCTGCCTCGATTATCATTTCCCCTGTAATTATTTCGACTATCATTTCCCCTGTAATTATTTCGACTATCATTTCCCCTGTAATTGTTATCATATTGCCTATTGTAATCATCATTCCGGTTTGAATCCCTGTTTCTAAATTCACCATCGTCATAATCTTGACGTCGAGAATGATTACCTCGAAAGTTCGAATAGTTATTATTTGGATAGCCTTTGCGAAAGTGTCTCAAATTATTACCACTAAAATTACGAGAACTACCATCTTGTCTCCAATTCATAGACGAAGAACCATCATGTGTTGGATTACTCCGCTTCTGAGTGTAATTCTGATTACTTCCCCTATTCCAGTTTTGTTGAGCACCCTGAAATTTTTTTTTTGAAATTAGGGCCATATGGTGTTGCCGAAGCAGCTGGCAACCCTTCTTTCACTTTAGAATTGCTAACTGTAGCATGGGGATGCGCGGTGGCATACTGACAACAGTATTCCTCCATATCTTTTAAGTTTTTAGGCTTACGCTCATGAAGGAATGCAAGAAAAGAATCATTAACAGATGACAAAACCTTATCTCGCAATAATAAGTCCATTAGACCTTCATATGTTTCTCAGTCTGAGACAACTCAACCCATCGTGTAAATGTACGACGTATTTTTGTAACAAAATCAGAGAAATCTACTCCATTTTCTGGCAACATTGTCCTAAAACGAAGACGATAGTCTTCTTCTTTTAGTTGGTATTTTTTTAGCAATGCTGCTCTGACAACATCATAATTAGTCCTGTCATGTTCGTCTATTGTCATAAGAGTAGTCACTGTGTCACCTGTAAAAAATTCCATCAGTTGTTCAACATATTTTTTCCTTTTTTTATGTTATGCGTATCGCATAAAAATTGGAATCTATCTAGATAATCTGCTACGTCATCCTTTAAAGGATTGAAATGAGGTAGTTTGATCCTACTTACAAACTCCTTTGTCGTACTCGAAGTTGTTTGATGAGCACCTGGACTCGCCAATTTCAATTTCTCTAACTCCAAAGTTGCGAGTCTTTCATCAAGTTTCATTTTCTGGTTTCTTTCCTCATGTTCCATTTTTCTAATTTCAGCCTCAGCAGCAGCTTGAAGTTGGAGTTTTTTCTCCTCAGCAGCAGCTTGAGCTTTTCTCTCCTCAGCAGCAGCTTCTCTTTGATACCTTTTCTCTTCAAGTTCTAATCTTCTATTCTCAGCATCTAGCTTCTTTAGTTCAGCTTCTGCTCTCCTTTGTTCAGCTTCTGCTTTCAATTTAATTTCCTCTTTTTGTTTCTTTTCTTCTGACTTCAATGCAATGGCGAATTGAGCAGATGAATATTCTTCCAATTCTTTACCAGACTTACCACGGGTTAACCCTTGCTGGATGAAGAAATCCAATGTAGACATTCTTGTCTAATGAGATCAGAAACCTGAAAAAATTAACTAAATTACCTTTATATCCCAATCACTGTGGGCACAAGTCTTTTTTTTTTCTTTAAAAGAACTTGCATATATATTTTACCTTGTCTCAATCTTTGTGGACAACAAGTCTTTTAGCAAAGAACTTGTATAAATATCTCATATAATAATATTTTATTAACAATCTCTATATGAAGAGTATACCTTATCAATAATAATAATACATGACCAAGTGTATGTATGTAGACTGTGTATGACAATAATGTAGTACAATCATAAATACAAAGACAAAAATACAGAACAATGACCGAAAACGTTCGCGGAAGT
Organism: Oreohelix idahoensis; assembly: GCA_024509875.1. Taxonomy (NCBI): domain Eukaryota; kingdom Metazoa; phylum Mollusca; class Gastropoda; order Stylommatophora; family Oreohelicidae; genus Oreohelix; species Oreohelix idahoensis. The sequence continues at coordinate 122,344 of JAMPIV010002957.1, forward strand.
CAAATAAACAATACAGCAAAAAGTAAAGAAAATGTTACACAAATGTGTAGTGATGACCGCGAAAAATAAACAAGACAAATGGCAACACTGTTATAAACAAAAAGGTGTAAAGAAATAAACAAAAGAAAAGAAAGTCCTACAGATACAAACAAATAAAATCAAAACTGAAAAACAGAAAAAATATTACAAAAACAACGATAAGTACAGTTTCAGCACAGCTAAACGTAAATAGCAACGATTGTCGCTAGCAAATTCCAATTAAGGAAATTTGCAGTCCCTAACGACACGCTCTCAATAGATAACCTCTATTACGTGGCATTTATCTAAAGGAGTCACCTTTACCCAACCAGCCCGCAAAAGAACACAAGAAAAATACACAACAATAGTACAATTAACATAAATAGCAATCAATTCAATGTGTTGCAAAATAAAGCTTAGTCACACATGATATTACAGTAACTAACTTGCTCCTTGCGAACACAGAAACAAAATGTCAAGCGCGCACTGAATGTCAAATCCACTGTAGCATAAAGTGGTATTCACGAACATAAAGTTACTATGACATTCTCGACATAGGACTTGCACATTGAATGTTTACAATTTCCACGTACTGTTTACAAACACTTGACCTCGAACAATGTAACTTGAATGCTCGGACATAGAAAAGTCTGTTGTTGACTGCCAACGTGTAACAACCAGCAGTACTGTTTCACAACTATAGGGGACTCGCCTTCTATGCAGCTATGGTCCACGTAAGCAAACG
>JAMPIV010002958.1:0-180450 GCA_024509875.1 Oreohelix idahoensis
GGCAGATACTCTCGCCGATTCGGAAGTAACGCATTAGAGGCTGGTCGCACAGGAGCCATGCATCCCCTGGTCGAGCGACACCTTTCAAATGTGGCTCGCCCCAGTGCCGAGTTAATCCAGTCTAAAATATTCCCGGTCATACGAAAAATCATCAAAGTCCTCGCCCGGATCTGATCCGACTTCACCCGATCGCCAGCGCAGTTTGGCGAACCACTACCCAGCGCGCTCCCAAGAACAATTTTCTGGTTTTATTGAGCATCTTTTTCTAGCGTTTCTCCAAATGTTTTTTCATAATTTCGGCTTTTGCTGCTAGCACCTTATTCTTGCATCTGTTCTGAGTGTCACATATTCCCCTATATTTCAAGTTTTTCCTCGTGGTTTCTAGCTTCATCACACCACACTGAGGTAATGCTTTCAATCCTTTTTCTTTTTCTCTTTGACGTCCTTCCTTTCAAAACTGATCTTTGAAACATATTCTGTTGATGCAATTAGTAAAACTATTATCTCCTGGAGGTAATCAGGCATTTGTCAATTTACTCCAATATATAGTCTTCAGTGAAGTACACATTAGTTCCCCTTTTTCAGTGGACCTGCTCAAAGGACAATTGTATTCTGCCAAATGGACGGGATTGGCTGACGTGCTTCTCCTATATCCTTCACGTGAGACAAACCAAACATTTTATAACTGTCCTTCTCTTTAGCTAGAGCTAAACGTAGCATGGTCGCCTTTCTCTACTTTCACACATTTACCAAAAGTAATAGGTGGACTTTGAGTAAAATCGCTAAAATTCAATATTAATTTTTACAATATAAAAGCAGTTTTGATAGGAATGAAAAGTAGGGATGCCAATCTCTTGCCTACTAAGCTGAGAGAAAGTTCCCAATGTAACCTATTTTAACCATCATGTCTGATATTCACCATCCATCCCATAATTTTTAAACGTTAATATATATTTGGAGATTTTAAAAAAACAAGTTAAATGTAGTCCTATAGCAGATTCGGCCCGTAAGGGATTTGAAGAGTTTAGAGACTTCTCATTAAACTAGGTCTAGTACCTCTAAACCGAGCTATTTATGTACTTATAACAGCGGATGTCGTTGGAATTTACACCAACTGGCGGCTTGAACATGCTAATACCATTGCTTATAATCCTTCTCAAATGGCGACAGACCAGATAGAGGTTAATGCGTTTAGGCATATTTATTCCCTTGTGGTTGCTTGCATCGAGGAGCTGCGGGTGACTAGTTCCTTTCCTTGCTGGCTGCCTGTTGTCTTCTTCCCTAAACTCCAATGAGGCAAAGTCAGGTACCCATTTACACAGTAGGTAGAATAAGGTGTGCTGTTACATTGTCTACTGAAAAACCCTAAGTACCTTTGCCGCAAGAGACCAGCGCTCTAACGAGCTCTGCCAATCTGACGCAACATTGGAGAATTAGGGACAAGAAACACTTTAGTGACGAGGGAGATTAGAGGACAGAAACACTAGTAGAAGGGGAGAGTGTTAAGTCATAGTTTTTGTTATTGGGAGTTAAGTGTTAAACGACTTGTATTATGGGTCGCATTTTTTGTACACACGCTAGTTAGCACGCTTTTAGTTGATGAAAGATATGTTCTTTTTATTTGGGGGCTTTATGCTCATCGGGTGTAGTGATTTTGACTAACAGCTCTTTTGACTAGCTGATTAGTTTTTGTTTTTTTTAAATAGGCTAAAGAATAGTTTTCGAATGTTCTTAGTTAGGTTTTTTTGGGGAAGAGACGGTTGAGCTGAAGTTGTAGTATCATGCGGTTACTTCGCGCCTGATTAATTTTTAGGTGTGCGTTTTGAGCAGCTGTAATTTCGTGGACAGTGTTGTTTTCTGGTAGAGCTTTCGAGATGGTCGTTCCCTTCTCGTTAGTGGGTCCCAGCATTTTGTTTGTGAAAGGGAGAAATTTAATAGAGATTGAAAATATTTTCAGGGCATAGATTAGTAGGCCATTATACACATTCATATTCCCGATGATGGATTTTGAAGTTCGCATAGATTAAGGAAGGCAGTCATGTTCTTTCTCACAGGAGATGTATTATTTCATGGCCTTGGAGTATGTAGATTCAGGCTATATTATTGTAAACGTGTGAGGAATGCAGTCCCTTTCTTTGAATGGATATTTTTGCCATCATGTTGTTTATGATTATGAGCTGCTGTGCTCTGCACAGCCTTTTTGCTTGGGATTTTTGTACCAGTAAACTGAGTTTCCTATGGATTTACTTATGATAGGACTGATGATTTGTTATGAGAGGTTATCGATGAGTATATACCTTTGGATTATGCACTCAATTACTATGAAATGTTTGCTTACCTGATGTGTCATGATTTGCCGTGAACTGTAACCTGTGAAGTGTGCTGTCCCCGACGTCAATGTTGCCGATGTTAATAAAACTGTGTCAGTATGAAACTAGTCTTACCGTTAGTGGATTTTCTAACCTTGTGTGGGGGATACCTGAGACTTGTTCTTCAAGATCCTACAACATTCGCGTGTTGATACATATTCAAATACCTGTCGGCTACCTGTAAGCCCGTCCTCACTGACTCTGTCCTTGTCAGTCTTTGATGCCACAACACCACCACCAGAAACATTTTTTTCCACAAACCATCAACATTAACAGAACAAAAATTTAATCCTCAACTCAGTGGTAACAGGGAGATTAGAGGACAGAAACACTTAGTAGAGGGGGGGGAGATTAGAGGACCGAAACACCTAGTAGAACGGGGGGAGATTAAAGGACTGAAACACTTAGTAGACGGGAGAAGATTAGAGGACCGAAACACTTAGAAGACGGGGGAGATTTGAGGACCAAAACACTTAGTAGACGGGGAGATTAGAGGAACAGAAACACTTAGTAAACGGAGGAGATTAGAGGACAGAAACACTTAGTAGAAGGGAGATTAGAGGACAGAAACACTTAGTAGACGGGGGAGATTAGAGGACCGAAACACTTAGTAGACGGGGGAGATTAGAGGACAGAAACACTTAGTAGATGGAGGAGATTAGAGGACAGAAACACTTAGTAGACGGGGGAGATTAGAGGACAGAAACACTTAGTAGACGGGGGAGATTAGAGGACCGAAACACTTTGTAGACGGGGAACTTAAAGGACAGAAACACTAGTTGGACGGGGGAGATTAGAGGACCGAAACACTTAGTAGACGGGGAGATTAGAGGACAGAAACACTAAGTAGACGGGGGAGATTAGAAAACCGAAACAACTTAGTAGACGGGTGACTTCTGATGATCAGATTGCCTACTGTTGTATTGCTCTGAACAAAGTTTCCTATCATTTGAATCTATTGAACTGCTTCTGTTCATAATGTGTTCTTGTATCGAACTAAAACATCGAAAACACATAACCCACAAAAACAAATGGACAAAATAAAACCTATAGGAGTGGTCTTTCAGAAAATAATTTGATACGACTTTTTTAACAGAAATAATGACGATATCTTGGCAAATGTCAGCGTTTACATTCAAATGACAGCAACGATCTCGAGACAAGTAATATTAGGTAACTTAAAAGTAAATTTGCGTAGATTAAGTCTTGGTTGTCCAGGGGCTAAAATGATCTACTTTAAAAACATTAAGCTTTCTAAAGATTTACCTTGATAAAATCATGTATGTTGTCAGGTTTCAGAGAATCTATAATTTAGAATAAATCCAACCTATATGTATGTTTTATCTCTGCCACATGATCTGTTGCCAGCAGTCTCATCATGAAAGCGGTGACAAATTTAAACTAAATATTTGACCGAAAGTTAACTACACTTCAAAGAAAAGATTGACTTCTATCTTATACAGTTCCCGAATAAAGTGACCTTCAGTAAGCTAACTTGTGGGTTTGTTTTCACTGGAATGTGATGAACATACATTTAAAACATGGGAACACCGCACTATTAAGTTCCCTCGGGGTAGTTCGAAATCTACCTATGTCAAACATTGCCCCCTCCCCCCCCTTTCTTACGTCACCTAGAGATCTACCAGATGAGACCTTGGGATATATCGGTGGTCAAGATCGACCGGTTGCCAACCCGTGGTTGTCAAATTCGATGGGAACATTAAAAAAAAAAAATTGCCTCGATTTGCCGAGGCGCATCCCGTTCAAGCTAGTCGGTTATATTAGGGCGCATTTCCAAATACAAAAGATTTCCAGGTCTTGAAACAGAATGAATCATATGGATACATTAAACTATGCATTAAAATTAATATCATTTGTCACAGGATGTTTTACAACTGTGACTCACCTGTGCCTCAAAAGAAGCGTGTATGGATATTAGAGGGTAAGTGATAGCCATTGTTGATGGTGGCATGTGTATGACACGAAGCTAAACTAAAGATAGCCAGTCATGTGACTGAGTGATGGCCATTGTTGATGATGGCATGTGTATGACACGAAGCTAAACTAAAGATAGCCAGTCATGTGACTGAGGGCTGCGCAAGGGGATTGCGTGAGGATAGTTCAACCGGATAGTGCGTTCGGGGGAGACCAGTAAGATTGCCGTCGAGACAAGACGTATATGGAGAAGATGATGGAGTATCTTCTCCGTCTGGCTTATACATGCTAAGTTTTGCCCAGCGTGATGCTGGAGTTATTTCAGACCATTTAGTATGAGTTCCTTTGCAAGTCAGTGAGTCTTTTGATGTAGCGTCTCTGAGTACGTTGATCTCCATTATATACTACTGGTCAAAAGTCAAGGGCCACTTAGAAAAACCTTGGTTGAAACCATAAAACAAATCTGATATAAACGTAATTGGTATCAGTCAAACCCCGCATTTATTGAATACCAAATCGACATGCCACGTTAAGAAATGGAAACACACATTCAAACGCAATGAAGTAGTGAAGTGTGTCACCCACCTTTTCAAAAGTCACACAATAGATAATGGACAAATAGATATTGGACAAATAGACATTTCAAAATCGGGTATGACCACCGTTTGCAGCAAGGCATTCAAGACAGCGTAGACGCATCGAGTCCACCTGAATAAACTCATTCATCACACGAGCTCAATGGGTCGAGCGTTATCTCAATGGATTTCCTTCTGGTCCTTCTGGTATCTTGGGCCGGTCAAGTTGCCTTGGATGATGTAGAGTGGGGTCCTGTCGTGTCTGTAGAAGCCTCCCCAGACCATGACAGAACCCCTACCATAACGATCCACCTCTCGAATTGTGTCATCAGTAAATCGCTCTCCTGGTCGTCTCCAAACTCGAATCCTGCCATCATTGAATGACACAGTGAAGCGAGATTCATCAGTGAAGAGAACTTGACTCCATTGTTGCCTTGTCCATCGGATGTGCTCGCGACACCAAGCAACACGGGCTTTGCAATGAGCAGGAGTAAGATGGATTCTGACTGCAGGACGTCGAGCAGCCAGTCCAAATTCATGTAAACGTCTGCGAATGGTGCTTTGACTGACCTTAACGTTTCCAGGTTGTCTCAGCTGACATCTTAGAGTGGAACAAGTCACTGTTCGATGGCGCAGGGCTGACAACAAGAGGTACCGGTCATCATGTCTATTGGTGCATCTAGGGTGACCTGGCCGGTAGCGATCCTCCACACTTCCTGTGGCCTGAAATCTCTCCAAAATTCTTTGGATAGTCGAGTGTGACACTGCAAGCCGTCTTGCAACCTCACGGACAGATAAACAACTTTCAACTCACGCTATAGCCCTCATTCTTTGTAAGGTGTCAAGACTTCTTCTCGGTGGCATGGTTTTTGCAAATGATGAAACTACGCTAAGTCTGCTGATTGTAAAACAAATTAAGAGTGAACTCTGTTCACGAAAAGTTGCCATTGCACGCGGAATATCAATCAGCACGATTACTTCACCTGTTTGGTTCTAGGAAGTTTGAAAAAAAAACAGATTAAAAATGTGAATTTATGGTCAGAAAACCAAATTGCACGTGATCACCATGGTTGTCGGGAGTAGTAGTGAATGCGCAACTTAGGTCGCATTCAGGCGGCGGCGTGTGACTTTTATATAGCGAAAAACTCGATCGATTTCAGGCGGCGTTTTAGGCGGCGGCGCATGACTTTTATATAGCGATATATTTTAACTTAGGTCGCATTCAGGCGGCGGCGCATGACTTTTATATAGCGATATATTTTAACTTAGGTCGCATTCAGGCGGCGGTGCATGACTTTTATATAGCGAAGTAAATATCAAAAGAAGGGTAGTGCTACAGTGGATACCATCACACTGTGGCATACCAGGAAATGAGAGAGCAGATATGTTAGCAAAAGAGGGAGCAACACAGGAACAAAAAGAACAAACAATCACATTCCAGGAAAAGAAGACCCTTATCAAGGCCATCAGGAAAATTGATCAACAAAGAGACAACTATCAATATCTTGATCGAGCAAAACAGGTGATCCTGTTCCGTATGAGAACAGGACACAACAGACTGAACAGTCACTTATACAGACTGAGATTGGTCCCATCACCCCTATGTACGTGTGGACAGGCAGCACAGACAGCCGAACACATCCTGCAAGACTGCCACATGCTTAGTCAATTGCGAACTGAACATTGGCCCACAGAGACGCACATCCACACAAAGCTGTTTGGGAGTCTTGAAGAACTTTCAACCACAGCAACATACATCCAGAAAACCGGACTTCTTGTGTAGACATTTCTAAACAACAGCGAACGAGAAGAAGAAGAAGATATAGCGATATATTTTAACTTGGGTCGCATTCAGGCGGCGGCGCATGACTTTTTATATAGCGATATATTTTAGCGGCGAGGCTTCCTCTGACGATCAGACGTATGACTTTTTATATAGTAATATACGATAATGGTGTTGTGTATACAAAATACTTAGACAATATATAAAAAATCGATAATGACGGAAAATTTAAAAAATCGATAATGTTGGGTTACTAAGACGGTTTTTGAAGTGCCTTTTTTGGGCTGGCGTGGGTGACGATGTAGCTGGCGGGGTGGGTTAGGGTGGATTTTTGTGTGAAGTATTGTGTTGGTAGTGTATTGGTGTGTTTGTTTAGACATATATACACACATATATACATTCATATATACGGAGATGTGGTGACGTTGTCAGGATGCATCTGTGGTGACGGCGGCTTAGGTTACTAAGGGGTTTTTTAAGGAAACGGGTATTGCTTTTTGGCTGGCGGTGATGCCTCATGGGTGTGTGCTGGGGTGTAGCTGATGGTTGTATGTATGATGCAGGAGTGAAGTGTTAGATAGAAGTATATAGTTAATGATCTCTTTTAAAAGAATACTTGAGTTAAAGAGGAAAATATAAAAATCGATAACGGGGACTTAGGTTACTAATGGATTTTTTAAGGAAGCGGGTATTGTTTTTGTGCGAGGGGGAGGATGACGATGTATAGTGGGGTGTGTTGGGGTATGGGTTATTGTGTGCGTGTATTTTAATTGTTGTATATATATATATATATATATATATATATATATATATATATATGGGAGTGAAGTGTTAGAGACCTGCACTAGGTCTACCATCGAAAGTGCGTCACGGTATTGTTGTGTATTGTTTATTTTACATATAGACATATTTTACAACAGTTATACGAACAGTTAGACGATATATACATATAATAGGGAGATATATTTAGACAATAGGAAGACGATAGTTAGACGATATATAGATAACAAGAAGACGCTATGTATACGTTATATTTAGACATATATTGAGACATACACACAGTTATACAAACAGTTATACAAACAGTTATACAAACAGTTATTTTACAACAGTTAGACGATATATTGAGACATACAACGGACGATATAGGTAACAAAAAGGCGTTTTAGTTAATATAGTTTTTATTTTATATTCAATAGTGTTTTTGTAATAGCAAACAGGAGTATATATGGTAGTATATAGTATTTTTTAACATAATACATTATACAGTAATTTTTTAGCAAATGAGTATATAATTATATAGGAAAGGCAGTATTTTTTAACATTATCAAACATTGATATTTTCACATAGTGATATTTACAATAATACATATTTATATTGGGGGGTGTTACATTATTTACATTATCACAGATTTTTTATACATTATACAGGGGTACAGGCCAGACCTTGAGGGGAGTCGTCACATTGTCGTCACGTCGTAAGAAATAGAGGTCTTGTATATACCTGTAGGTATCTGTGTGTATTGTGTTTTGTGTGTACATAGTGGAAGACAGTTTAAATGTTGAGGGGTGAGGTGGTGACGTTGTCGGGATGTACCTGTCGTTTTATGTAAAAGTAAGATAGGGCGTTGCGGTGTTGTTCATATCTGTAGATGGAGGATTTGTATGCTCTGAATCCGATATTTTTCCCACCCTGTGCTTGTTGTGTGTTGAGGACGTCTAAGAATGTGTTTTTGTCTATTTTGTTGTGGTGTTTGTTCAAGCGATTGAGTGGTCTTGAATATGATATAGATAGAAGGATGTGGCCGGGATTGCTTCAACATAATATTTTGTATTGGGTCTGTTTAATTGTGCGTTTGTGATAATGTCGGTGTCTTGTAAGTTTGAGAGAAAAGATTTGAAATCTGTAATGTTGTTGATTAAGTGAGGCTGTTCTAACACACAACTATTATTATTTGAGGCATGAAAGAAACGGAGGTCATTTGTTTCTCTGTGTCTCAAAACTACGTGGTGACTGAAGTTAATTTTGAAGCGTTTTGTCTGTTGTGTAAAGACAGGAAGCAAAAGACTTTCCCATTCAATTCTTTGGCTATTATGGAAAAAAGTGAAAGTCGATAAATATTTATGTTTATTTGCGTGTGTCTTGATCGCACTCCAATTCTGTGTATATATTTCTTTAATGTCAGCCTGTAAGTCTTGTAAGCTGTCTTCTTCAGACGTCAAGCGGGTTTTTTTTTATATGGGACTGGGTACTGATCATGGGACGTTTCTTGGTCTGACCTGTTTTTGGTGGGTGAGATGGGGTGGGACGTGTTGAATAGGGAGCTCTTGGTAGTGTGGAAGTTGTTGTGGTGGTAGAGGCCGCCATAGATACTGAGTCTGTTATGGCACCGGTTGGTGGTGTCTGTTGGTGCGTTGAGTCTGTTGTTGTGACACCTGATGATAGGGCGCGGTCATTATGGTGCGGTGGTATTGGTGGGTTCAGCGGTGTTGCTGCGGTGTCTGCTGCTGTTGAAGAGGTGTGTTGGTGTTTTCTGTGGATGCGTAGATTGTCAAGGCGGGTAAAGTTTTTATTGCAGACCTCACATACTAGTAGAGTCAGCGAGTGCCTGGTTTCGCTGTGTCGCAATAGGTCGGCACGGCGGGTGAAAGTCTGTCCACATCGGATACATATTATGTTGTTTTGTACCACTAATGTGTCTGTCTGTTCCATGCTGGAAACGGGTCTATGTTTATTCTCTATGTGACGTTTCGGCGTATCGGGTCTGGTAAATACTAAACCACAGAAAGCGCACTCATGATTGTGGCGGTCGTGTGCTGTGGCCATATGCCGAGTAAGATCATGACCTCGCTTGAAAACAGACTGGCAGCGTAAACAGGCATAGCCCCGTCGTTGAATTGACTCCATCTGTGAAAAGATGAACAAAAAGATGTTAGGCACACATAAATAAAATTAAATACATGTAATGAGAGAGAGAGAGAGAGAGAGAGAGAGAGAAAGCGAGAAAGAGAGAGAGAGAGAGAGAGAAAGAGAGAGAAAATAAACAGATAAATAAAACACAGACTTATAGGTATACACACGCCTACTCTTCCTTATAACCAGTCTTATTGTTTAGTCTGTTATCAAAGGAAATAATTTTGTTTAACATATCAGAATGCTCCACGCGCGCGCGCGCTGTGGAAGCAAAGATATGGATTTAAAACTCAGCCCGTTCGCGAGTACCGAGTTGACCTGTCCTTTTTTAAAATAACGAAAATATAAGTATTTATTAAAGTGTATGTTAGTTTCAATCATGGTTATACCAAGGTGACTTAATGTAATATGTTGATTGTATTATCTCTATCTTTTTCCGTGTGTAGTTCAGTATTGTTTTAAAAGCCAAAATACGCTATTTTCTAAACTATTAGGTTGTCTAATTTTCACTGGCTGGTTAGGTAGTTTGTAGTGACTCGGGTCCTTAGTTATTTTTAACGTAATATGTTTGTAGTTACTATGAGAAGTTCTTTATAGAAGCAGCTTGTGAGTACAGAAATACGACTCGAGCGCATGTGTTGTGGAATCAAATCAATTTATCGATCTACCCAAACATCTTTGCGCTACATCCAAGCAAGTATTTGAAATAGACTATTAGTCTGTACAAGTTTAGAGTGTTGTTATCAGAAAGTATTACAAGTTGTAAGTATCACGGATAATTTTTCAAAACCCAAATATAATTTGCTTTCGCACGACTTTAACAATAGACGAGAAACGTAGATAAGGTTTAAACTAAGGGATTTTTCTCACTACTATACCCACCACATAAAAAATAAGTCGGATAATTCTTAACTTAGCTAAACCATACACACATGTAAGAATTTAACAAACAACTATTATTAAAATACCTATTAGTCTAGACATATTAACTTTGAAACAGCCTTTACCAACACTGGCTAGCGAAAAAAAGCGAATACACAGACATGTCTTTTAAATAGAAAACAGATATTTAATACAACACACGGATAAGGAATAATAAGTTAGTCTCGGAGTTAACCTCTTAACAAAACACACAGATAAAAATAACAGAGATATTTATTTATATTTAACACCTTAATACAAAAACACGAAGACCGAAAACATAAACGAAAACAAACGAATACAACCAAAACAGATATTTTTAAACATAAAGATATTTATTGTATATATCCTAGCGAAAACAAACAGCTATATAAAAATATTTATTTTTTATACATAAAGAAGTGTTATATATTTTAACTCCCTATTATTATTTTTATATTATTATAGGGAAAAACAGACGAATACACACATATACATATACCGAGTTTACATTTAGAACTTTGCATAGGGTTTTCTTCCAGTCTCTGATTGTTAAGAAAATACCCCTAGAAAAAAAAAAATGAAAACACAAACACATACCCAGATATTTTTCCACAGAGTCTTAATATCCTTAAAAAGACACAGACATATATCTCTTAAAGACCAGAGATATTTAACACAAAATACGAATAAAAACAGAATAACATACGTTTGGTGGTGAGCTGTTGCTTTTTCAGAAGTTTGATATGAGAAGGCTTTCACAACGTTTTTTCAGAGACGTTCGCCGGTCCAGGTCTGGTTAAAGAATGAGACATGTCTAAAACAATTCATGATTAAGACAATGACTTTCCAATAAAAGTAGTCCGAGCGTATGAATTTCGTGATGGAGCCATAGTGGTTGTTGTGTAGAGATACTGTTTCAGAAAATAGTTCCCGCGCAAGCGCTTCGTCATGGTTTGGTCGATAAAAACGTTATCATAACGTATGAACAGGAAAATCGACCCCGCCCTGGTTTGAAACCAGATCAATGACCCCACAAAACATCACGCGTAAATTTCTGTTCACGTCACTCATACACAGTTATTATATTGTATGTTTCAAACAACAAACATGCTAAAAAACGTAACGTGAAAACCCTTGATGCCAACATGTATTGAGAAGCACTATGTAAAACATTGTGAGAATTACAAAAATTTGAGAACCCCTGATCAAGAATTTGAGATTCACTGTTCAAGAATTTGAGAATCACTGTGTTTAAAAAAACATTTACAACAAATATAAGTATCTGTTTGGGACATTTCTTTTTAGTTATCAGATATTTTAAAGCTTGCTTTTTAAAGATAGCATTTGTATCTTATTAAGTTCTGGATATTTTTTTTATATATTCAACACCGTATTTTGAAACAATCTATATTTTTATATACAGAGGGACATTATTCTAGTGTTTCGAAAACATTTGTTAAAATGGTTGATCGCAAAAATGTTTTGTCCCCTCAAACAGCTGACAGAGAGAGAGAGAGTTAGAGAGAGAGAGAGAGAAAGAAAGAGAGAAAAAGAAAGAGAGCGAGAGAGAGCGAGAGAGAGAAAGAGAAAACATATATGGAACAAAAAGTGAAATAGAGAGAGAGAGAGAGAGAGAGAGAGAGAGAGAGAGAGAGAGAAAGAGAGAAAGAAACAGGTAAATAAAACACAGTCTTATTTCTTATACTATGTTTGAAAGAAATGTCCCCGCGCGCGTGCTGTGTCAACAAAGATGTCGATTTAAAACCACGCGCTCTGTGGGTGACAAATTTTCCCTGACAGTGACGCCCTGAAACTTTAAGTAATAATGTTTTGTTTTGCTAGTTTGTGTTAAATCTCTAACGTTTTTCTTTGTGTAGCTCAACAAATATGGTATGTTCTAAATATTATTTTTAATGTGATAAAAGTGTTTATTAATTTTTGCGTTATCAGATTCTATCTATTTATATTTGTTATGTTAACAAAAATAAACCTCGCAAAAATGAACAAAAATACTTGTCTAACAGTAGGTGAGAAAATAAGGAAAATCTTTTTTCCTAGTACATAATCGGTTAAGTCTTATCAAAAAATATGTTATGTCCAGCTTTACCGTAAAACAATTTAGTATCTGAGTTAATACAGTTAGACTATTTTGAAACAGATTTTTAGCAACACAGAACATACGAATACACATATCTTTTTGTTTAAATAATTAATACAACACACAAACAACTAAAACTTTTTATAATTTTATTAAATAGAAATAATTATTTTAACAACCTAACACAGAGTACCGAATACACACACACACACACACACACACACACACACACACACACAAGACACACACACACACACACACACACACACACACACACACACACATTTAGACCTTTGTGTAGGTTATGTCTTCACAGTGTCTGTTAAGAAAAATACGCCTAGCGAACAACAAACGGCCAGATATTTAAACAGAGAAATAACAGACATATATTTAACATTCTAACGTGTTTCTCACTTTTTTGTTAAGTTTTATTTCAAAAATACTTTGTTTGATACTCTATTTTATTTTATTTTTGTAAAACTTTTGTTTAAAATGGTTGGTCGCAAAGATAAAAGTTAGCTCTAATGGCTTTCTTTCCCCGTCAACAGACCATCCAGACACCTGCTTGTATTACAAATAAACGATAACTTGATTTATGCTGGAACGTGCCGAAACAGACCTCAAAGTATTCACAGCTGTTGCTGAGTAAATAACGGCTATCGACTTTTCGAAGGGCTCAAGTAGTAAGTAATGCGCAACTTAGGTTGCATTCTGCAGGCGCGCTGCAGGCGCGCTGCAGCCGCGTGACTTTTTATATAGCAAAAATTCAAGTCCGCCATCTTGCCCCCCTCCTCGCGTGACTTGTTATCTAAGCGCAAGTCCACCATCTTCCCCCCTCTCTTGGCGGACTTAGCTAACATGGGGAGGTTATATGGGGCAAGATGGCGGACTTGAGCTAACAAGGGGAGGTTATATGGGGCAAGATGGCGGACTTGAGCTAACAAGGGGCGGTTATATGGGGCAAGATGGCAAACTTGAGCTAACAAGGGGGAGATAACAAGATGGCGGACTTGAGCTAACAAATGGGGGTTATTTTGTAGATCAAGTCCGCCATCTTGCCCCATATAAAAATCCCCTTGGCAAGATGGCGGACTTGCGCTAAAAAGGGGGGGATAACAAGATGGCGGACTTGAGCTAACAAGGGGAGGTTATATGGGGCAAGATGGCGGACTTGAGCTAACAAGGGGAGGTATTTTTAGACTTTTAGATAACAAGAAGAGGCGGGGCAAGATGGAGGGGTAGAATACTACCTAAGTTGCGCATTCCCTACTACTTGAGCCCTTCGAAAAGTCGATAGCCGTTATTTACTCAGCAACAGCTGTGAATACTTTGAGGTCTGTTTCGGCACATTCCAGCGTAAACCCATTTATCGTTTATTTGTAATACAAGCAGGTGTCTGGATGGGTTGTTGACGGGGAAAGAAAGCCCTTAGAGATAACTTTTTTCTTTGCGACCAACCATTTTAAACAAAAGTTTTACAAAAATAAAATAAAATAGAGTATCAAACAAAGTATTTTTGAAATAAAACTTAACAAAAAAGTGAGAAACACGTTAGAATGTTAAATATATGTCTGTTATTTCTCTGTTTAAATATCTGGCCGTTTGTTGTTCGCTAGGCGTATTTTTCTTAACAGACACTGTGAAGACATAACCTACACAAAGGTCTAAATGTGTGTGTGTGTGTGTGTGTGTGTGTGTGTGTGTGTGTGTGTGTGTGTGTGTGTGTGTCGTGTACTCTGTGTGTTGTGTGTTTTCGGTACTCTGTGTTAGGTTGTTAAAATAATTATATTTCTATTTAATAAAATTATAAAAAGTTTTAGTTGTTTTGTGTGTTGTATTAAATATTTAAACAAAAAGATATGTGTGTGTTAGGCTGTAATGTTCTGTGTTAGCCAGTGTTGCTAAAAATCTGTTTCAAAATAGTCTAACTGTATTAACTCAGATACTAAATTGTTTTACGGTAAAGCTGGACATAACATATTTTTTGATAAGACTTAACCGATTATGTACTAGGAAAAAAGATTTTCCTTATTTTCTCACCTACTGTTAGACAAGTATTTTTGTTCATTTTTGCGAGGTTTATTTTTGTTAACATAACAAATATAAATAGATAGAATCTGATAACGCAAAAATTAATAAACACTTTTATCACATTAAAAATAATATTTAGAACATACCATATTTGTTGAGCTACACAAAGAAAAACGCCTTGTTACAAACTAGCAAAACACGTTTTCTTAAAGCTTATTTTTAAACGACAGGGGTCACCTGTCTAGCAAACCTGTTTTCGTGAGCAGCTGGTTTTAAATAGACATCTTTGTTGACACAGCACGCGCTCGGGCCTTTCTTTCACATAGTATAAGAAATAAGACTGTGTTTTATTTACCTGTTTATTCTCTCTCTCTCGCTTTCTCTCTCTCTCTCTCTCTCTCTCTCTCTCTCTCTCTCTCTCTCTCTCTCTCTCTCTCTCTTCTCTCTCTCTCTCTCTCTCTTTCTCTCTCTCTTTCTTTCTCTTTCTCTCTCTCTCTCTCTCTATCAGTTGTTTGAGGGGACAAAACCTTTTGCGCTCTACCGTTTTAAAACGGTGTGTAAAACACGAGAATAGTGTCCATCTGTATATAAGAATATAGATTGTTTCAAAATATGGGTGTTATATATATAAAAATATATCCAGAACAAGATACAAATGATATCTTTAAAAAGCAAGCTTTAAAATATATATGATAACTATAAAAGAAATGTACCAAACAGATACTTATATTTGTTGTAAATGTTTTTTTTAAACACAGTGATTCTCAAATTCTTGAACAGTGAATCTCAAATTCTTGATCAGGAATTCTCAATTTTTTTTTAATTCTCACAATTTTTACACAGTGCCTTCTCAATACATGTTGGCATCAAGGGTTCTTCACGTTTTTTTTTAGCATGTTTGTTGTTTGAAACATACAATATAATAACTGTGTATGAGTGACGTGAACAGAAATTTACGCGTGATGTTTTGTGGGGTCATTGATCTGGTTTCAAACCAGGGCGGGGTCGATTTTCCTGTTCATACGTTATGATAACGTTTTTATCGACCAAACCATGACGAAGCGCTTGCGCGGGAACTATTTTCTGAAACAGTATCTCTACACAACAACCACTATGGCTCCATCACGAAATTCATACGCTCGGACTACTTTTATTGGAAAGTCATTGTCTTAATCATGAATTGTTTTAGACATGTCTCATTCTTTAACCAGACCTGGACCGGCGAACGTCTCTGAAAAAAAACGTTGTGAAAGCCTTCTCATATCAAACTTCTGAAAAAGCAACAGCTCACCACCAAACGTATGTTATTCTGTTTTTATTCGTATTTTGTGTTAAATATCTCTGGTCTTTAAGAGATATATGTCTGTGTTTTTTTAAGGGTATTAAGACTCTGTGGAAAAATATCTGGGTATGTGTTTGTGTTTTCATTTTTTTTTTTTCTAGGGGTATTTTCTTAACAATCAGAGTCTGGAAGAAAACCCTATGCAAAGTTCTAAATGTAAACTCGGTATATGTATATGTGTGTATTCGTCTGTTTTTCCCTATAATAATATAAAAATAATAATAGGGAGTTAAAATATATAACACTTCTTTATGTATAAAAAATAAATATTTTTATATAGCTGTTTGTTTTCGCTAGGATATATACAATAAATATCTTTATGTTTAAAAATATCTGTTTTGGTTGTATTCGTTTGTTTTCGTTTATGTTTTCGGTCTTCGTGTTTTTGTATTAAGGTGTTAAATATAAATAAATATCTCTGTTATTTTTATCTGTGTGTTTTGTTAAGAGGTTAACTCCGAGACTAACTTATTATTCCTTATCCGTGTGTTGTATTAAATATCTGTTTTCTATTTAAAAGACATGTCTGTGTATTCGCTTTTTCGCTAGCCAGTGTTGGTAAAGGCTGTTTCAAAGTTAATATGTCTAGACTAATAGGTATTTTAATAATAGTTGTTTGTTAAATTCTTACATGTGTGTATGGTTTAGCTAAGTTAAGAATTATCCGACTTATTTTTTATGTGGTGGGTATAGTAGTGAGAAAAATCCCTTAGTTTAAACCTTATCTACGTTTCTCGTCTATTGTTAAACTCGTGCGAAAGCAAATTATATTTGGGTTTTGAAAAATTATCCGTGATACTTACAACTTGTAATACTTTCTGATAACAACACTCTAAACTTGTATAGACTAATAGTCTATTTCAAATACTTGCTTGGATGTAGCGCAAAGATGTTTGGGTAGATCGATAAATTGATTTGATTCCACAACACATGCGCTCGAGTCGTATTTCTGTACTCACAAGCTGCTTCTATAAAGAACTTCTCATAGTAACTACAAACATATTACGTTAAAAATAACTAAGGACCCGAGTCACTACAAACTACCTAACCAGCCAGTGAAAATTAGACAACCTAATAGTTTAGAAAATAGCGTATTTTGGCTTTTAAAACAATACTGAACTACACACGGAAAAAGATAGAGATAATACAATCAACATATTACATTAAGTCACCTTGGTATAACCATGATTGAAACTAACATACACTTTAATAAATACTTATATTTTCGTTATTTTAAAAAAGGACAGGTCAACTCGGTACTCGCGAACGGGCTGAGTTTTAAATCCATATCTTTGCTTCCACAGCGCGCGCGCGCGTGGACCATTCTGATATGTTAAACAAAATTATTTCCTTTGATAACAGACTAAACAATAAGACTGGTTATAAGGAAGAGTAGGCGTGTGTATACCTATAAGTCTGTGTTTTATTTACCTGTTTATTCTCTCTCTCTCTCTCTCTCTCATTACATGTATTTAATTTTATTTATGTGTGCCTAACGTCTTTTTGTTCATCTTTTCACAGATGGAGTCAATTCAACGACGGGGCTATGCCTGTTTACGCTGCCAGTCTGTTTTCAAGCGAGGTCATGATCTTACTCGGCATATGGCCACAGCACACGACCGCCACAATCATGAGTGCGCTTTCTGTGGTTTAGTATTTACCAGACCCGATACGCTGAAACGTCACATAGAGAATAAACATAGACCCGTTTCCAGCATGGAACAGACAGACACATCAGTGGTACAAAACAACATAATATGTATCCGATGTGGACAGACTTTCACCCGCCGTGCCGACCTATTGCGACACAGCAAAACCAGGCACTCGCTGACTCTACTAGTATGTGAGGTCTGCAATAAAAACTTTACCCGCCTTGACAATCTACGCATCCACAGAAAACACCAACACACCTCTTCAACAGCAGCAGACACCGCAGCAACACCGCAGAACCCACCAATACCACCGCACCATAATGACCGCGCCCTATCATCAGGTGTCACAACAACAGACTCAACGCACCAACAGACACCACCAACCGGTGCCATAACAGACTCAGTATCTATGGCGGCCTCTACCACCACAACAACTTCCACACTACCAAGAGCTCCCTATTCAACAAGTCCCACCCCATCTCACCCACCAAAAACAGGTCAGACCAAGAAACGCCCCATGATCAGTACCCAGTCCCATATAAAAAAAACCCGCTTGACGTCTGAAGAAGACAGCTTACAAGACTTACAGGCTGACATTAAAGAAATATATACACAGAATTGGAGTGCGATCAAGACACACGCAAATAAACATAAATATTTATCGACTTTCACTTTTTTCCATAATAGCCAAAGAATTGAATGGGAAAGTCTTTTGCTTCCTGTCTTTACACAACAGACAAAACGCTTCAAAATTAACTTCAGTCACCACGTAGTTTTGAGACACAGAGAAACAAATGACCTCCGTTTCTTTCATGCCTCAAATAATAATAGTTGTGTGTTAGAACAGCCTCACTTAATCAACAACATTACAGATTTCAAATCTTTTCTCTCAAACTTACAAGACACCGACATTATCACAAACGCACAATTAAACAGACCCAATACAAAATATTATGTTGAAGCAATCCCGGCCACATCCTTCTATCTATATCATATTCAAGACCACTCAATCGCTTGAACAAACACCACAACAAAATAGACAAAAACACATTCTTAGACGTCCTCAACACACAACAAGCACAGGGTGGGAAAAATATCGGATTCAGAGCATACAAATCCTCCATCTACACATATGAACAACACCGCAACGCCCTATCTTACTTTTACATAAAACGACAGGTACATCCCGACAACGTCACCACCTCACCCCTCAACATTTAAACTGTCTTCCACTATGTACACACAAAACACAATACACACAGATACCTACAGGTATATACAAGACCTCTATTTCTTACGACGTGACGACAATGTGACGACTCCCCTCAAGGTCTGGCCTGTACCCCTGTATAATGTATAAAAAATCTGTGATAATGTAAATAATGTAACACCCCCCCAATATAAATATGTATTATTGTAAATATCACTATGTGAAAATATCAATGTTTGATAATGTTAAAAAATACTGTATTTCCTATATAACTATATACTCATTTGCTAAAAAATTACTGTATAATGTATTATGTTAAAAAATACTATATACTACCATATATACTCCTGTTTGCTATTACAAAAACACTATTGAATATAAAATAAAAACTATATTAACTAAAACGCTTTTTTTTTGTTACCTATATCGTCCGTTGTATGTCTCAATATATCGTCTAACTGTTGTAAAATAACTATTTGTATAACTGTTTGTATAATTCTTTGTATAACTGTGTGTAAATGTCTCAATATATGTCTAAATATAACGTATACATAGCGTCTTCTTGTTATCTATATATCGTCTAACTATCGTCTTCCTATTGTCTAAATATATCTCCCTATTATATGTATATATCGTCTAACTGTTCGTATAACTGTTGTAAAATATGTCTATATGTAAAATAAACAATACACAACAATACCGTGACGCACTTTCGATGGTAGACCTAGTGCAGGTCTCTAACACTTCACTCCCATATATATATATATATATATATATATATATATATATATATATATATATATATATATATATATATATATATATATATATATACAACAATTAAAATACACGCACACAATAACCCATACCCCAACACACCCCACTATACATCGTCATCCTCCCCCTCGCACAAAAACAATACCCGCTTCCTTAAAAAATCCATTAGTAACCTAAGTCCCCGTTATCGATTTTTATATTTTCCTCTTTAACTCAAGTATTCTTTTAAAAGAGATCATTAACTATATACTTCTATCTAACACTTCAGTCCGGCGTCATACATGCGTCCACCAGCTACACCCCAGCACACACGCATGAGGCATCACCGCCAGCCAAAAAGCAATACCCGTTCCCTTAAAAAAACCCCTTAGTAACCTAAGCCGCCGTCACCACAGATGCATCCTGACAACGTCACCACATCTCCGTATATATGAATGTATATATGTGTGTATATATGTCTAAACAAACACACCAATACACTACCAACACAATACTTCACACAAAAATCCACCCTAACCCACCCCGCCAGCTACATCGTCACCCACGCCAGCCTAAAAAAGGCACTTCAAAAACCCTCTTAGTAACACAACATTATCGATTTTTTAAATTTTCCGTCATTATCGATTTTTTATATATATATATTGTCTAAGTATTTTGTATACACAACACTATTATCGTATATTACTATATAAAAAGTCATACGTCTGATCGTCAGAGGAAGCCTCGCCGCTAAAATATATCGCTATATAAAAAGTCATGCGCCGCCGCCTGAATGCGACCTAAGTTAAAATATATCGCTATATAAAAGTCATGCACCGCCGCCTGAATGCGACCTAAGTTAAAATATATCGCTATATAAAAGTCATGCGCCGCCGCCTGAATGCGTCCTAAGTTAAAATATATCGCTATATAAAAGTCATGCGCCGCCGCCTGAAACGCCGCCTGAAATCGATCGAGTTTTTTGCTATATAAAAGTCACACGCCGCCGCCTGAATGCGACCTAAGTTGCGCATTCCCTACTACTGTCGGGGAGTTGTTTTTATGCTTAACGTGCATAGAGGACTGTCAGAGGAAGATATTGCACCCATTTTTACTAAAATTTTCCTTCATTTAATCATTCTATGCGCTTATATACAAGTGTATTGAACATAATAGGGTGGCCCTTGACTTTTGACGAGTAGTATAGTTCAGTGCCAGTAGCGAGTTGTGCGCCACGTTGATTTTGTGAGCTTAGCAGGGTGTGTAGATGACGTCGTTTAGATATTGGTAGCCAGTTATTTTGGTTTAATGCATTCGCACTGTGCCCATTATATTTGTATGTTGATATTTGTCAGATTGTTGAATATGTATGTTGAGATTGCCAGACCTTATAAGAGTTGTTCTTTATATATGGTGTCTCTAAGATTGGTTAGAGTATGACCTCTCGCATTATAGCGCGAGCCTTCTTTATAGGACTCTAGTCGCAGTGTAGTGTAGCATTAACTACCTTCAGTCATGTATGCTCTAACAAACGCTACACACACTTATTAACTGCAATATTTATTCAACACTTATTCATGCGACATTATTTCAGATCCATATTAAGCCTTGAAAAAAAACAATATAAAAAAAATTTAGTTGTGCTGAAAATAAAAATCAAAGATAAATTAATCCCATTCTGTATCCCCCCCCCCCCCCCCCCCCCCCTGCATCATTCCCAAAAAAAAATATTTGAGCGTAGGAAAGAAACATGTTCGGCAGTATATATAAAAAAAAAAACTACAAAAGTATTAAAAGTGTTTAAAACAATATTGATAATTTGCTTCTAAAGTTTTTTATTTGTTTTCCACTGAAGGAATTATTTCATACCATACCTACAATATAAACTATTTATTAATTCCCCGGATATACTTTTCTAGGAGTCTTTCATCGTCCGAGATCATTTACTATCTATCTATCTATCTATCTATCTATCTATCTATCTATCTATCTATCTATCTATCTGTCTGTCTGTCTGTCTGTCTGTCTGTCTGTCTGCCTGCCTGCCTGCCTGCCTGTGTCTGTCTGCCTGCCTGCCTGCCTGCATATCTATCTATCTATCTATCTATCTATCACTATCTATCTATCTATCTATCTATCTATCTATCTATCTATCTATCTATCTATCTATCTATCTATCTATCTATCTATCTATCTATCTATCTATCTATCTATCTATCTATCTATCTATCTATCTATCTATCTATCTATCTGTCTGTCTGTCTGTCTTTCTGTCTGTCTTTCTGTCTGTCTGTTTGTCCGTCCGACCGTCCGTCCGCCGGCCCATTAGGGGATCCATATCTCTATCTATCTATCTATCTATCTCTCTATAGGTCTATGTATCTATCTATCTAGCTATCTTTCTATCTATCTATCTATCTATCTATCTATCCATCTGTCTGTCTGTCTGTCTATCTTCTGTCTGTTGTCTGGCTGTATTGCTGTGGCTCCGTCTGCATGAAGCAGACGTTCTGTCCCTTTTACTTCAGTGGACAGCTAGTGGACCATTGTATCTGACATGAACGAGTTGCTCACACACCTCGCAGTGTGGCATAAACACATTTGTTTACATTCTTGACCAGAGCAAACATTGGATGGTTTATCCTGCCACAAAACTGCACCCACTGTAAGAATGGTTTCAAGCAGTAGCAGAAGTATTTATAAATCTAGTGTAAGGGAAATAACCACGTCAGTGTTATTCATCATCTTTTTCCCTGTCTCCAGTTATCTTCTCCTTGTTTTCATCACCCTGCCTCTATCTCTCTTAACCTGAGGATTCCAGGACAAGGACTGCCTTGTAATGCTTTCAACAAGTTTTCTCAATGTGATACTGTCCAACTACTTCTGTTCTTGGTATCGTACCCCATATCACTGGAGACACCACTTCTGTTACTGTAGAAATTCGTTACAAGCTGTTCTGTTAGTGGTTTCTGTTATTGTTGATTGTTTGTAGTGGGTGTTGTGGTGTAGTACCACTGACAAGGTCGATGTCAGTATGGTCGGGCTTACTGTTAGTGGCCGACAGGTGTGTAAATATAATGGGCGAATGTCGTGAGTTCTTTTAAATTCGTATGTCTCTGATGTCACCCACATAACAGTAACGTTAGGTCAGGAAATAGACCAACTAGTTCTCAACTTATACACAGTTTATTTACGACAGTAACGTTGACATCATGAACAGCAAATCACAAGTTAGAACAGCAGGTATAATCCATGGCAAATAGGTTGCAGAAAACAGCAACTCATCATACATGGTGAGAGTAAATATAATCTATCAGAAATTGGTTGCATACACAGCAACTCATCATACATGGTGTAACGAGATGGTATGATAGTGGTTGTTGTCTTGATGACAGTCGATGATAGTTCAATAAAGAATAATGTACTACACGATATACCCCAGTCTCAGAAATGAGCACTGGTGTATGATAGCACAAATGATAGTCAGACAGTAAAGACCCCTGGTCCGGTGGTAATAAGAAGATCAAGAGCCTAGAGTGTCTTCTCGTAATAACTATCTTATGCTTTAAATAACAATGAAATTCAAATTGAACTCAATAGTAACTTTATGAAATTAACAAAATTCAAGTTACAATTAAAACCAATTTATTTATAATGATTATCTTATCTTCTGTTCTTGAAATAGATAGAAATGCTATATAAATAGGAATTTTATATTTACACAATATCCAGAGAAATCACAGTGATATTAGTTTACTTTAACTGAGTTGCAGTGTCTCTGCTTTTCTGACAAAAACGTTAACCAGTCTTTTTCTTCATATGACTTGACTCTTCTCATATACAGTAGAACTCCATTTATCCGAACCCCAATTATCCGAACATCCAATTATCCGAACACTTTTTCCAGAAAAAAAAAATCAGTCTCCACCAGTCACGTTAGACTACAGTTCTGAATCTTTTGATGCGGCAAGCTTCAAATGTGTGCGAACAATTTGTAGACAATGAGATGGGCTAATGGACGGTCGCTTACGTACATGAAGTCAGTTAGATCATAAAGTCCGTTAATATCTGGTTTACCAATCCAGTGTACGTGTGAGTTCTAGGCAGAACACTGGCTAAACAGACAGTTCAACTTAAAATAATTTTGGTGTACACGTATTTCTCTGTGCGACCTGGCATCTTCCAGTAGGCCTAAAGCATATAAAAGGAACCGCAATGTTTTGTCAATTGAAACGAAAACAGAAATTATCAAGAAACTAGGAAAAGGTGAAACTGTGTCTTCATTTGCGAGGATTTTCAATGTTGAGAAAGCTACCGTCTCTGACATCAAAAGTAACAAGGATAAAATTATGAGTTTTGCATCGAAATTGGATAGTGAAAATGGGTCGAAGAAACATAAAACCATGAGAAATGCGAAAGATTTGAAATTGGAAGAGGCTTTGTATATATGGTTTGTGCAAAGAAGAAGCAAAGGGGAACCTATCTCTGGCTCTCTATTGTGTGAAAAGGCACTTCAGTTCAACAGTCAACTTGACGGTCCTCCTGACTTTAAGGCTAGCCAGGGATGGTTAAGAAACTTTAAATCTCGTCATGGCATACGAGAATGGGAGATTCAAGGGGAATCTTCATCTAGCGATGCAACTGCCGCTGAAAATTTTAAAGAAACATTCTTGGCTTTTTTGGAAGAAGAAGGTTATTTACTCGATGATGTGTATAATGCCGATGAGACTGGCTTATACTGGAAATCATTGCCTCAAAAATCACTTGCATCTCATCGCGAAGCAGCTGCCCCTGGGTTTAAAAAGTGCAAAGAGAGAGTAACAATTTTGGTAGCCGCGAATGCCAGTGGAAGTCATCGTTTACCGGTGCTAATGATCGGCAAAGCCAAAAAAACACGTTGTTTAAAGAATGTGACATGTCTCCCATTGTGCTACAAAGCACAGAAGAGTGCTTGGATGAATAGTGAAATATTTCTTGATTGGTATACAAATCAGTTCATCCCAAATGTGAAGAGGTTGAAAGAACAAGAAAAGAAAACTGGAAAAGTAATTCTTCTACTGGACAATGCACCATCTCATCCAGAGACGGATACATTGAATGCAGTTGATGCAAATTTTAAAGTAATTTTTCTGCTTCCCAATGCAACAGCACTGATTCAACCAATGGATCAGGGTGTTATAGCAAAGCTTAAAAAGATGTACAAGAAGGAAGTCCTGCGTCGTTTATTGTTGGCTGAAGATGAAGAAAGTGTGGTGGCGTTTTCAAAAAAAGCTTAATCTCAAAGACTGCTGCTATATGTAAGCTGATGCTTGGACCACCCTGTCACAAGATAATCTCAACAAGGCTTGGAATAGATTGCTTTGGAAAAAAGGAGGAAATGAAACTACTGCAGTGGACACAAATGATGATTGTATAAATAAAGTTGTGGAACTGTTTCAAGCAATGCCCGGATTTTCGGACTGTGACAAAGATGATGCACACATGTGGCTAGAAGATGATAATGATTCTGGTTTTCAGTTTTTGAATGACGAAGAAATTTTGTCTTTTGTGCAAGAAGAAAACCAAATACATGTAGTGACCGATGATGAAGACTCCTCAGAAGTACATGATGTACTTGTAGATTATGAAGAAAACCCAAAACGTCGACCAAGTCCTGAAGAGGCCTTTATAGCACTAGAAACAGCGATGGCTTGGTACGAGCAAGAAGATGACAGCTGTCCTACACAGCTTCTGCTGTTGAAGAGAATGCGGGACTTAGCAGCCAAAAGCAGACTATCCAGTTTGGCGCAAAAGAGGATTCCTCATTATTTTAAATAGTGGGCTACATCTGTGCAAGTACATGTATACGTAAGTTGCGCCTGGTTTTGAATTGTTTGTAATGTTATTTTGAAAACATTTCTCTTTCTTAACAAAAATAATTAATACAAGTAGTACATGCACTGCAGTGTAATGAAAGATTTTGGTGATACAGTGATCTAATACAGTGTGGGTATTATTATTACAGTACAAGTAAATATGTTTTATAGTGTATTTTCCTTGTGATTGTTAATTATTTTTAGAAATATGTGTACATGTACTCGATACATCATGTAATCCAATTATCCGAACATTTGATTATCCGAACGATGCTCGGTCCCATGGGGTTCGGATAAATGGAGTTCTACTGTACATTGATCGAATGTTCATCTGTTTCTGCACTTAACTGAGTGCTCCTTAAATGATGGTTGACAATGTTGGTGAGCTCCACACGACTGTATAGACTCGGCGGATCTTCCCATGTAGTAGGGATACCAGCACAACCAGGTAGACCAGCTGTAGTGCTCCGTGTCGCTATGCAGGATAACACTTGGGTTCTCACTTCTGGCTTATGTCTATATGTACGACCGAAACCTGAAAACAACACAAAGACTGTGGCTAGCCTCTTTCCAAGAGTTCTCCTAGCCTAATGTATTGTTGTTCCGTGTCATCAGTAATGCATGTGTATGAATGCGCACATGTGTTTCTGGTTACATTGTTAGTTGTACAGATGTCTACTTGCCAACAACAAATTCAAATGATATGATTACAGTACATAATATTACATCATTCATTTACATCACATTATGTTACATAGTCCATTCTTCCATCTGCTATCTTTCCATCCAAGCAGAATTATTCTGACATATATTGCTTATGGTTATCAAAGTTTGAGAACCCCTGGCCTACTTTGTGCCCATAGAGCAGTCAAATCAATGTGGGGGTCATTGGTACCAATGGGTTGAGAACCACTGGGTTATAGTCTCCCATGCTGCCATAAACCTGTAGGGGTGTCCTTGCGGCCAGGGCTTAAGAACCACTTATTTACATGGTTGCTACTTGAGCATTACTTCTATATGAGTGTGTTCCTGGTCTCAACCTTGAGAACCATTGGCTGTCAGACAGATTATTACGTTCATAACAATGGCTACTGAACTGTTGCCAATCGTTACATAGTGCTATGTTGAAGTTATAAGCAATGCTATAACCTGATAGGATAATCATAGAGCAGGATACATTCATATAAACACATTATTAAAACAGGACAAGGATAGTTCAGAAATCAGTTCAGGATCGTTTCACAGCATGAGTGTTCAATGAAGTGACATATTTACATTTATTATGCATTAACAAAATAGGTACAGTAGCCCTACTCACCCTCTGGTCTTTTTCGGAAATACTAACAGGACTACTTCTGGCAAATGCAGACCAGCACAAATACTCAATGGTGAAGGAATACGTGCCTAGCTCTCTCTTTTTGTCCTCTGCGTTCTTTCAGTTCGTGTGTGTCTCTTCACTTCCAACTACCTGCGTATTTATGCGCTTGGTCGGCCATCTTGCGTGAATCCGTGACTTTGCGCTGATTGGCTATTCCTTCAAGCAACTTCGGTCGAAAATATTTCTCGTATTTCACTTCGGGTAGGTGATCTGTGTTAGTTTCTAAACAGATACTTTAGTCGTTCTCATTACTTACAAAAGCTATTGCCTCTTGAGATATCTCGTTTTAATCGGACAACATGTGGCTTTCCTTCCATATCAATCTTTCCGAGATCCGTCTGTCCTTCCTTTTTCTATGAATTTTTAAACTGCACTTTTCATCATTTTCCGAACTGTTTGACCCACTTGGGTGATCATATCCCCATAATTATAAAAGACATTGTCTTCCTGGCTATATCCACACCTGGGACAACTCTCCCTTTATGACTCAGTGAAGTAGAATTGCAATCGGTCAGTCCGTTGATTTTTAATGAATTTTTTACTGCGTGGTCCGAACACAGATTTTCTCCCTACCCGATTGTTATGCCTAGACGATCTCCGTATAGCAACTCTCGTTTCATTGGCCGAGCTAATTAGCATTACACATGTTTCGACGGTGTTTACTTAGTTTTGATTACCTAGATATCGAATCCCAATCGCATTATGCGACACATGGTGAGAGTAAATATAATCCATCAGAAATTGGTTGCATACACAGCAACGCAACATACATTGCATTCGCAAATATCCTCCATAGGAATATGAATCATATCAAATCTCTGTCATCCAAAAACACTCTTGAAACACTAGCGAGACTATAAAAAACCGTCTCGAAGCTCTGCCAGATACCTAATGACCGAGATTATAGTTTCTTAATACAACTCAGTACATCTTCACTCAAGCGCGCACTAACAGCTTGACATGTGAGCCCAACTCACCCGCATCTCTCCCCCAACTACTACTAAGAACATTTGAACATTCTCTTTATGTTTAAACAACTAACACATACTCAGTTGAGCTATGTTCAAGCACCCAAATAAAAAATCATCTCATAACTTTAAACGTGCTTACTGCGTGTCAATAAAAAATCAGACCCGTACGTAAGAATGCCAAACACTTAACTCCCATTCGAAAGCATGACTTAACAGAGTACCTCTAGGGTTTCGGTAATTACTTGGTCTTTGGTTTTTTTTTTTTTTTTGCTTCTTTCTCTTCCTTGATTGCTTTTTGTTACGATATCCTCGATGATCCTTCTCTCGGTTTCAATTCTGTTGAGGACTTCTTCGTTCTCCTCCTTTAGCTCTGCGAGTTTGGCGATGTCGACTTCTATTTGGTGCTGAATGGATTTCATGTCCTGTAACATTGTCTGGGCGCTCTATAATGCTCCAATTGTTTCGTCTCTAATGGTTTCTGCGTCTTCGTTGTGCTGCCTGTTCTTCTCAACTTTGAGTTTTTTTTTTTATGTCTTGCACATCTGTGATACGTTTTTTTAGTTGTGTTCTTGTGTGCTGTTCCTGTTTAGCAGTGCCACTTGAAGCGACTCAGTGTCTTGCTTCTATGAAGAAGACGTTTTTGTTTACATATTCCTTCAATATGGCCGTGGTTCCCGAGATAGTTTGCACAGGTTCTGTTGGAGTTGCGCACTTTAGAGTTGGTATCCCTTTTCGCGTAAGGACATTAATTGTAAGAGTGACTTCTCTTTCTTGCAGGTTTTCCTAGTGTGCGAAAATTGCTGGCAGTTTGAGCACTGCATAACTGGAAGGATGTGCTATTCTGTGGTTTCCAGATCTATCGTCTAGATTTAGTTGACTTGGTTTTGAAGTCCCTTCAATAGTTAGGATAATTAGGTTTGTGCCCTTCTTGTCCCATGTCTTCAGTCTTTCAACCTGTGTTATTTTGACATTCTAGTTTTCTGTTTGCAGACGGCTGCGGACTTCTTGTCTAGACCAATTGTTGTCGACCCCTCTTACAACTATCTTTTTAGTTTTCTTGTAGATCTTTACAGTAACTGTAATCTGGTGGGGCAGATGGACTTCTTTGTATGCGGACTCTAGTTCCACCATCAGTTTGTTTGTCTTCTCGGTGTTATTTAGAGCTATTATAACTCATTTTTCGTGTCTTGTAACTCTAATTATACCTCCTCCTGCTCGTTATTGCCTCGAGGATACCGATCACTTTATCGTCTGGTAGGGCCCTGAGCGAGGCCTCACCTCCAGACATCTGAGTGATCTTAATGTCCCTCTCCTGTAGTGCCTCGTGAGAAACGGCATTTCTTGGCTTGTGAAGTTGGCACGCTCCGACTTCCGTCTCTGTTTGAGCGTGTGGTCGGTAGGACGGACTCTCCTGATCACCGTGGGACACTTAGTTGTTCTCTGTTGATTCCCAGGTATCTCTATGTCTGCTATTGGTAAGTCAGGAGCTACTTCTAATGCTGCTTCTTGTAATTGTGGAAAATTACTAAGGAACTCGTCTCTGTCTTCACGAATTCTGCGTAGTGCTTCGATAATGATATCTTCTGGGTCTAACTCATTAAGTTCTGATGTTATTGTCCTCTCATCCGCAGCAAGCTGGGAGGTGATGTCTGTCTGTTCTGCCCTTCTGTCTTACTCTTGTGCATGTACCTGTCTGTGTTGTAGAGCTGTTTCTTCTACCTCCTTAGTATTTGAAGATGGGTCCGCTTTTCTCAATGGGTGGCTGTTTCTGGTTTTGTTATACTCATGGTTGTTGTTCAGCGCTGGTGGACTCGTGTACATTTTCCTCTTCTTGGCGACTGGTTTCGATCGCATCGTGTGTACTATACTGCGATGTGTCACGGCGATATGTTCGCCGAAATATCAGGTTGGTTACGTTGAGAGTGAGAACATTGATATAATTTAAAAACCCGTTTGGTCAGCTGACTGGAAGGGAAGTGGAAACAAATTTAGGCGCAAAAAGGCAGTCTAGTTCTGGAGGCTACGTCTAAACAGTGCCCTGACAACTGTAATTGTTGTCTTCAGTAGTATATAGAGTATTTTGGAAAGCTAATGCTTTTTCGAAAAGGCCGTAGTGCCTATATTTTCTTTAGATAGGATAGAATCTATTATGGACACAGAGTGTTAGAAGGTTGTAGCCGCAGTGTGTTGGCGCCTTCATATTTACTACTAAGTCACGGTAGTGAGTTACTTTCGGTTTTCTGTGTGTTTGTCAGTCAGCAGGCAGTAGTGAACTGCGGGCGGTCAAGTGTGACGAGTCACAACACGTAACCAATTTTTTTTTCTTCTCAGGTCACAGTGTAAGGTTGTCGTTGCCAGTTCAGATAATATTTTGACATTGTTATTGTGTTGGACAGTGTGTTTGACAGCTGGTGCAAATGCATTCTGGTGCTACGGTGGCAGTTGCTAGAAAAATTTTGGTGTCAAAGGTATAGATTCAAGTTACAGCTGCATCTAGTGGGTCAGTTTGAGGTACTGCAAGGTTGTGTTGTGGCGTAGTGATAGTGATCCAGGTGGAGCAGCAGAGTTTGAGGTGTCGGGACCATCTAGTTTAGATTGTTCCAGGCGGCAATTGGGTGCCAGATGGGAGATAGTTCGGTCAAGATCGGTATAGGGTGGAAGGAAGTTGTTGATAGAAAGTGGTAGATGGTAAGAGGTCAATAGGGTGATTGGTATCTCTGGATATCTGGTTGGACATCTTGTTTGTCTGGACTTTATTTCCCTGATGGGCCCTGCCTTGGGTGCCTTCTAACGCTTCTGAAGTGACCTTACTACATTGATGTGCCCAGCCAAGGGTGAAGATTAACGCCTCTGACGTGACCTTACTGCACTGATGTGCCCTGCCAGGGGGTGAAGATCAACGCCTCTGACGTGTCTTTAATTCGTTGATGCGCCTGCTTAGGTGGAACGGTTAAGCGTACTTTGTGTGGACACTGACAAATCATTGTGCCAAGGGACATACATATATTCCTCCGGCTCTTAGACGCGTGTAATCGTTGGATACCTGACATTATAGCTCTAGCGTGAACTGTCCTCTCATAGCTCCGTGCAGGACAGTGTATTCGCTTGGATATTGGTTGCAGTACTGTGCCAAAGGACATTAGGATGTATGCTGACACACAGACTTACGTATGAATCGGAGTTTCTGGAACATTACATTAGTCTGGATTTTGAGAACTGTGTGATGTACAGTTCGTTTTGTTCTTATATTCATCACCAGTGCTGAGGAAGCTTCTTGGTCAAGCGTCGTTGGACCGTCAGTTAAGTTTTTGTTTGTATTTTTTGTATAATGTGCTATATTGATGTTTCTTGTTTTTTCCTCTAAATTCTAAATTTCTTTTCTGTCTATCTTTCTGATTCTATTTATAGTACAATCTGATCTTTTAGTGTAGGAGGATAGGTGTTGCGTGCATATTTTGACGCACATATTACAAAAATCGATATGGCTATTTAATATGGAAAAGATATAGACATTCATTCATTTGTGTATGAAAATGCTGTCTATGGTAAAGCTAGAAAATTCATGATCGATTTACACTTTTGATTATAGGAGTAATCGTTCTTGATATTGATTCGGCGCATGGATATTGCACTCATGTCCGTACTTATTTGTTAGGGCCAGAAAATAGATTAATTTGCTTATTATGTTTATGGCCTGAATTCATATGTATTACATATTATGAGTACAAGTAGAATCAGTCCTATATTGTATATTTTGGATGGGTAGGCAGGACTATATTCTTGTTATGCCGCTCTAGCGGAAGTATGAGTTGTCTTGACAAGTCATGATGAGTTCCGATGTACCGTTTACAATGGCGGGTTACGCATTTTCAAGGGCTGGTACATTCTTAAGTAAAAATGATTTATGAAGTGGTTTTTCTTCTGTAGGAGATTGTGTCTCTACTAGAGTTTGTGTTAGAGACTCTCCTAATGTACGGTATCATGTATGATTCGGACTCCAGGTAATGCCAGACCCTATTTTTGATGATCTCATGTCGGTTAGACCTAGCTGGAATATTATGCTTCGCAACGCTAGGGTCATGTTTGTATCGACGAAGATGACGGGCTTCCATACAGCAGTTATGTCTACGTGAAGTAACTGGATTACTGTAGAACTGTCTGGAGAAACTTTAGGAAATTATTCATATGCATTTCAAATTAACTTTGGCTTATATATACCCTCCTATGAGTGAGTGAGCGACAACTCAGGAAGGCGGCCATGTTACATTCCTGTCATCATATTTTTGAATCACTGTCCAGAGAACGGGGCATGTATCTTACTATTCGGACAGTGGCAAGGAGATCTCAGTTTTGATAGAAACCCCTTATCGTGATTTCATAATATGATATAAACTGTGAACATAAAGCAACTTTAGTTACTTACCGATCCGCCTTCACTGACGCGTTTAGTCAGATAGGGGATGCGGCCATAATGTATGATAACATTGGAAGCTATTGATGTACTACCCATGATATATGAATGTGTCATGACATGGGATCTACTATGTATGCCTGCAAATTGATGTGTCAACATATACCCATGATTTACTCGTTATGTCCCAGTGTGTGCGTCTAAATAAACTGTGTAAAAAAGATTCCAGCAGTTTGCATTGGTGCCTTGTAGACACAAGTGAATGAGTGCTTAGATTGGTCAGAACACGAACAGTCCACCATTCGCGTTAATCACACTCTACACTTCCACTCCATATATACACCATCCTGCGTCGGTTGAATTGACCAAGTTTAGGGCCTGTTCCCCTGGAGCCTTAGAGGGAAACTACTGCTTACAGTTGCCTTTGCCTTCCCTAACTCAGGACTAGGGTGAGTTACCCATTTACAGCTGGGTAGACTGGAGCATGCCTGATCTCAACAACTCGGTACACTACAATGGACATATACAGTAGTGGCACCACAAACAACATGCTACAGTGATTGATAGTGGAGCTTTACCGAAGAAAGAGAACACACTTTACACCACACTTTACAGTGACACTTTACAGTGGTGGGCCAGATTCCTGGGTCCAGCCTACACAGTCTTGTTGTGTTGAGAATCACATTTTACAGTTGCAAGAACATTTGTTTGACCACATCAACACCAGTAGGACAGCTATACAATCAATGTCAGCTTGACCTATTCTGACAAGTGTAGCAATATCTGGGTCAGCACTTGTTGACATTTGGCACAGTACAGTCAGTGTTCTAAACTAGTGATTGTTTATCCTGCTGAAATAGAAGAGCAATGTTGAACATAAAGTGCAAATTTCATCGTTGGATCTTCTAATGTGCTCAAAAAAATTGGACAGTGTAACAGTTAGAAAGCAAATCTATTACTCAATAAAGTGGTAGTCTAATTTGTTAAAACTGAGCATACAGTACAATACACTGCAACTGCAACACATTTCATTATATAATGTACACATTTATGATTTATATGTATTTATGTTTATATATTATTTGTTTATATGTGTGATTGTTATGTGTTTGCGGGCCTGGATGGGAGGTGACTAGAACAGGAAATACCAAGTGATATTGGTCTTGTTCTGGCGTTCTATAGGGAGCAATTTCTTAATTGAAATTTGAATGCAACATAGTTTGCAAATATTTGGTTAGCTGTGACGACTGTGTTCATATTTGTATTTGTAATATTTTTCTGTTCTTTATTTTTGTTTGATTTGTTTGTAAAATTGTAGGTCTCATCTTTCCTTTCATTTCAGTTCTTTACACCCTTATGTTTATACACTGTGGCGTTATTTGTCTTGTTATCTTATTGCAGTTATCATCACAGATTCTGTGATCATTTTTTCATTTCTCCTATTTAATTTAATTTGATCTCTGCAAATGTTTTCAGATTGTCTTTTCTTGTTTGTCCTTTGTAATGTCTTTAGTTGACATATGACATAGGAGGTATAGTTGAATACACTTATATTATAGTACAGATCAGTACTTTATGATTATTATTGTTATAAAACAAAGTGTACAAGACCTTTGTAAGGCTTGTCTCCCAAAGTGATTGGTATAGGAAATATTATTTTCCACAGGTACTCAAGTGATCATTGATTACATTAAGGTATACAAGACCTTTGTAAGGCTTGTCTCCCACAGTATTTGAGATATACAGTTATTGTTGTCCACAGGTACTCAAGTTATCATTGGTTATTATAAACAAAATAACCATACAAGTTTTTCACTAAGACTAAGTCTATGGTATAGACTTGTCTCCCATTAAAGTGAAATAAGGTAATTTATTTACTTTTTCAGGTTTCTGATTTAAGAAGACAAGATGTCTACATTAGATTACTTTATTGCACAAGGAAAATCTCTTGATAAGACTGGGAAAGAGTTAGAAGAATGGACAACTGCTCAATTTGCTATTGCATTAAAGTCAGAAGTACTGAAAGCAGAAGTTGAACAAAAGAATATAGATGCTGAGAATTTCAGATTGCAGATGCAAGCTGAGGAAAGAAAAGCTGCGGCTGAGGAGAGAAAACTTCAAATAGAAGAAAACAAATTAGAAGCTGCTGCTGAAGACAGAAAAGCTGCTGCTGCTGCTGAAGACAGAAAAGCTGCTGCTGCTGCTGAAGAGAGAAAAGCTGCTGCTGCTGCTGCTGCTGAAGAGAGAAAAGCTCTGGCTGAAGAAAAAAGATTAGAAAAAGAAGCTGATACTGCTGCTGAACTAAAGAAATTGCAGATGCAAGTGGAGGAAAGGAGATTTGATGCAGAACAGAAGAAATTAGAAGCTGCTGCTGCAGCTGAACAGAAAAAATTAGAAGTTGCTGCAGAACAGAAAAAATAGAAATTGCTGCAGAACAGAAGAAATTAGAAGCTGCTGCAGAACATAAAAAATTAGAAGCGGCTGCAGAACAGAAAAGATTAGATAGACAAGCTGAAGAGAGAAAAGCAATAAGAGAACATGAATTTGAGTTAGAGAAATTAAAATTGACAAGTATAAGTAATGTTAATCAGGCATCTAGTGGTAATGGTAAACCCTTTGTGTACAAGGTCAAGGTACCAGCGTTCAACCCTGCCAGTGATGACATAACATTTTGGCTTTCTAGATTTGAACGTGCTTGTCGAGCTCATAATGTTGACAAATCACAGTATGTGAATCAGTTTTCTGAAAATCTAAAAGGGGAGTCTCTGAGTAAGTTATATTTCGTTGAAGAGGCCGACAAGGATAATTATGATGCTATTAGGGCAGCTTTGATAAAGAGATATCAGCTGTCAGAAGAAGGTTATCGTCTTTTGTTTAAAACAATGAGACCTGAGGTAGGTGTAGATTTCTCAGAATTCATCTCAAAAGCACGAATTACACTTTCACGATAGATTGAATTATCCAAAACAGAGAAAACATTTGATGGTCTTATGGATTTATTGCTAAGAGACAAGGTCATGTCTTCGGTAAATAAATCATTCCTAGAGTTCTTACATGAGCGTAAACCTAGTACATTAAAGCAAATGGAAGAATATTGTGACCAGTATGCCACGGCACACCCTGACATGATTCTTAGTAACTCTAACATTAAAGAGAGTATGCCAGTTGCTTCGGCAACAGAATATAATCAGAATTACTCACACACATTCCAAGGAGCTAAAAATAAATTTGATAAAAAGGTTAATTGGAATAGGTATCAAAACAAGATAACCACTCAAATCAGGGTTCTTCTTCGAAGAACTGGAATCGGGCTGATAGTCCTCGACACGCGAGGGGTACCCATAATTTTAGACATTCTCGAAAAGGGAGTAGCTATAGGAACTACCCAAGTGCTTCATGGAGACAAAAAACCAATATTACAGGGATACTCAGTATAATGAGCGTGATGATTATGATCATGAATATTATGATTCAAACCCAAATAGGGGTTATAACAGAGGAAATAATAATTATAGAGACAATTATAACCGAGGTAGATCACAACACAAAAGACATGGTAAATCTTATTACCAGGCTAACTCTGCACAACAGGAGTTCCACGACGCCGGTAATCAGAATAATGATAAAAAAGACTCCAATAGTGTAGCAAATTCCGCTTTCGATTTTGCTAGAGCATCTCAGTGTTCGCAATGCAAAACATTATTCGATCCAACCACAGTTTCTACTTTAAGCTGCGGTCACCCGCTCCCGCTCTCCCTGCGTCAATCGCGCATAATGGAAGGGGTGCTCTTGTCTTCAATAGAGGCCTAATAGATGGTACTCCGGTATCAATTCTTTTCGATTCGAGGTGCACTACCATCGGAGTAAGGCGATCACTCGTAAATCCTTCTCGAGCTACAGGCAATGTAGTCAAATGTGTAACATTTGGTGGCACATTGGAGAAGTACTCCACTGCCATTATCAATATTGCTACGCCTTTCTTTACAGGAGAGGTGCAAGCATGTCTCTTGCCGAATCCGATCGCTGATCTTATCATCGGTCGCATTCATGGAGTGAAAGAATGCACTCCACAGCAAATTTCTAATTGGGAAAATGTTAATATGCTATCTGCTAATGCAGTAATCACTAGGGCTCAAGCTCTTAATATGCCGCAATCTTCACATTCTGAAGATAATGATGCGCAGATCCAAGATGATCCCTTGGAGATTTCCCATGATTCCTTTATAAAACAGCAGGAAGATGATCCTACACTAAAGAAATTCTTTACTCTGGCAACAAAAGGTGATCCGAATAAGGATACAAATCGTAAATCTTGGATTACGATGAAGAATGGCGTACTTGTACGTATGGTACAAGACTCCGCTAAGTCCATTCATTCTCAAATCCTTGTGCCTAAAAATATGAGAGTTAAAATCTTACAGCACGCTCATGATTCGCAGTGTGCTGGACATATGGGTTTTTTCCGTACTAAAACTAGAGTTCTTGAATCTTTCTTTTGGCCTGCTGTGAATAAGGACATACGAATCTATTGTCGATCTTGTAAAGTATGTCAAGAGATTAAATCCAGAGGTCCACGCCATGATGCACCTATTCAGGCTGCAGACATTCCCATTCGACCATTTCAAAAAATGGCGATATACATCATTGGTCCATTTAATATAAAGTCCGCTAGAGGACACCAATTTATTTTGACGTGTGTTGATATGTGCACACGTTGGCCGGAGGCTGTTCCTCTAAAGAGCATAACTACTGCTGATGTCGCAGATGCTCTTTGGTTAATATTTTCTCGTCTGGGATTTCCAGCAGAAATATTATCCGACCATGGTACCCAACTCATATCGGATACCATGTCTCAAGTAATGTCGACTCTTAAGATAGAGAGATCGCTGAGTAGTATTTATCATCCTATGTCCAATGGGATGGTGGAACGTCTGAATAGAACTCTGAAAAACCTACTAGGTAAGATAACAGAAGATCATCCTCAGGATTGGGATAGGGTTTTACCCGCGGCTCTCTTTGCATATAGAGAGGTCGCCAACGAACATACAGGATTTTCTCCCTTTGAACTTGTCTTTGGCGCGAAACCGCGAGGTCCTATGTCCTTACTTCATGATCTTATAACTGCTGATAATATTGTCGATGACACAAAATCCTCTTATGAATATGTCATCGCACTTAGACACAAGATTATTGAAGCATGCAAATTGGCAACTGCTTCTTCTGAATTTGCGAAACAGAAGGCAAGGGAATTTGCCAATAAAAAGAGATGCTTGCGACAACTTTGTCCAGGTGACAAAGCATTTGTCTTGCTACCTTGTAGGGAAAATAGACTTCTTATTTCTTGGAAAGGTCCGTACGATATAATATCAAAAGTTTCCGATGTTGACTATATCGTCGATATTGACGGGAAGCGTAAAACCTTCCACATCAACATGCTCACGGAATTCCATGAACGTCCGGATTATTTACAACCAGTTTTTCAGGCAACGGACGATTTTCCAGTCCAACATGGACAATACTCATCTCTGTCAGTAATACAGGATGAGGAAACGAGTTTCTCGGATGTAAATCTACCTTTTCCAATGATTCCTCTTCACTCTAATGAATCATGGAAAGATGTTGCAATTTCTCCCGAATTATCTCCAGGAGAGCAGAAACAAGTTTCTACTATGTTAGAACATATTCAGGATGTCCTTATTGACATTCCTGGTCAAACTGATGTCATTCAACATGACATTATTCTTACTGACCATAGTCCTATAAGAGTCAGACCGTATCCTATCCCGATACATTTTCAAACACAGGTAGAGAAAGAGTTGGATGAGATGATAGAGTTAAAAATTATTGAACCATTCACATCAGCATATTCTTCGCCGATGGTTATTGTACGAAAAAAAGACAATAACATACGTCTTTGCGTGGATTATCGCAAATTGAACCAAGTGACGAAATTTGATGCTGAACCTATGCCTTTACTAGAAGAGCTACTTACGAGACTATCGAATTCTCATTTCTTTACTAAACTCGATTTGTCTAAGGGATATTGGCAAGTTCCATTATCCGAACACGCCAAACCGTTTACTGCTTTTTCGACGCCTAGGGGTCTATTCCAATGGAATTTCATGCCTTTCGGTCTTATGAACGCCCCTGCAACATTCGTACGCATGATGCGTCGAATCCTATCTCATCGCTCAGATGTCATTGCGTATCTTGATGACATCTGTCTTTTCAGTGATACTTGGAACGATCACTATAATGGGATAAATGAACTATTGTCTATCTTACGCGAGCATAACCTGACAGCGAAACCATCGAAAGCATGTATTGGTTTTAGCGAAATATCTTTCTTAGGTCACCGTGTTGGTCATGGGTTCCTAAAAACAGAAGACTATAATACAAGTAAGATACTTAACATTTCTATTCCTAAGACTAAAAAGCAAGTGCGAAGTCTCTTAGGTCTAATACAATTTTATGGACGATTCATTCTGGAACTCTGCATCCTGTGATGTATATTTCTCGGAAATTAAATGCCGCAGAGAAGAATTACTCGGTCCTAGACCGTGAATTATTGGCTATGGTTTGGTCAATCCTTAAACTGCAAAGATTTCTTCTTGGCGCGCATTTCATTGTGGAAACTGACCAGAAAGCTCTTAAGGCTATTCAGAGTTAAAATCTGAAGAGCGCGAGATCAACGCGATACGCGATTGCTCTTCAGCCTTTTAATTTTTCGGTGCAAGCTATCCGTGGGTCAGAAAATGTGATGGCAGATATTTTGTCTAGATGCCCACGTGATTCATAACTGTTAAATTATATACCTAACTTTGATACAGTTGTTCCTATGTTGAAATGGGTACAACTATCTAATATATCATATATTGATTGTAACACTCCTTAGCGGTTCATTGATGTTTATTCACCGCTGATCTTTCAATATTTTTTCGTCTTTGATGATCATGATGTTAAGATATCTTAGATGAAATTTATGTATAAACTAATGTAGAAATTGTGTCATTGCTAATATTGTAGTATGCGTTGGTGACACCTCTCTGGAAATATTTATACTTAGAGAAGTACTTTCTCTAAGGTCATAAAACTTATGCTTATCATCTGCGCATTGTTATTGGTGCGTTGTGAGCCTATTGTATGTTGCTCCTAGATGTATTTAAAAAAAAATGTACCATTTGTTTCCCCGAGGGGTGTGGTAATCTGTTGCTTGCATATTTTGACGCACATACTACCAAAATCGATATGGCTATTTAATATGGGAAAGATATAGACATTCATTCATTTGTGTATGAAAATGCTGTCTATGGTAAAGCTAGATAATTCATGATCGATTTAAACTTTTGATTATAGGAGTAATCGTTCTTGATATTGATTCGGCGCATGGATATTGCACTCATGTCCGTACTTATTTGTTAGGGCCAGAAAATAGATTAATTTGCTTATTATGTTTATGGCCTGAATTCATTTGTATTACATATTATGAGTACAAGTAGAATCAGTCCTATATTGTATATTTTGGATGGGTAGGCAGGACTATATTCTTGTTATGCCGCTCTAGCGGAAGTATGAGTTGTCTTGACAAGTCGTAATGAGTTCCGATGTACCGTTTACAATGGCGGGTTACGCATTTTCAAGGGCTGGTACATTCTTAAGTAAAAATGATTTATGAAGTGGTTTTTCTTCTGTAGGAGATTGTGTCTCTACTAGAGTTTGTGTTAGAGACTCTCCTAATGTACGGTATCATGTATGATTTGGACTCCAGGTAATGCCAGACCCTATTTTTGATGATCTCATGTCGGTTAGACCTAGCTGGAATATTATGCTTCGCAACGCTAGGGTCATGTTTGTATCGACGAAGATGACGGGCTTCCATACAGCAGTTATGTCTACGTGAAGTAACAGGATTACTGTAGAACTGTATGGAGAAACTTTAGGAAATTATTCATATGCATTTCAAATTAACTTTGGCTTATATATACCCTCCTATGAGTGAGTGAGCGACAACTCAGGAAGGAGGCCATGTTACATTCCTGTCATCATATTTTTGAATCACTGTCCAGAGAACGGGGCATGTATCTTACTATTCGGACAGTGGCAAGGAGATCTCAATTTTGATAGAAACCCCTTATCGTGTTTTCATAATATGATATAAACTGTGAACATAAAGCAAATTTAGTTACTTACCGATCCGCCTTCACTGACGCGTTTAGTCAGATAGGGGATGCGGCCATAATGTATGATAACATTGGAAGCTATTGATGTACTACCCATGATATATGAATGTGTCATGACATGGGATCTACTATGTATGCCTGCAAATTGATGTGTCAACATATACCCATGATTTACTCGTTATGTCCCAGTGTGTGCGTCTAAATAAACTGTGTAAAAAAGATTCCAGCAGTCTGCATTGGTGCCTTGTAGACACAAGTGAATGAGTGCTTAGATTGGTCAGAACACGAACAGTCCACCATTCGCGTTAATCACACTCTACACTTCCACTCCATATATACACCATCCTGCGTCGGTTGAATTGACCAAGTTTAGAGCCTGCTCTCCCTGGAGCCTTAGAGTTAAACTACTGCTTACAGTTGCCTTTGCCTTCCCTAACTCAGGAATAGGGTGAGTTACCCATTTACAGCTGGGTAGACTGGAGCATGCCTGATCTCAACAACTCGGTACACTACAATGGACAAATACAGTAGTGGCACCACAAACAACATGCTACAGTGATTGATAGTGGAGCTTTACCGAAGAAAGAGAACACACTTTACACCACACTTTACAGTGACACTTTACAATAGGTCTATTTCTTCATGTGCTTCTTGAAGCTTGTTTCTTGGTTTGTTCTTGTTTTTTCTTTTGTTCTGTTCTTTTTCCTACTTGCTTTGTAGAACTTAGTCTGTATGTTTGTATGGGGGTAGTTAGTTAGGTGGGATCTTTCACTCTATATTATAGTACTTGAAGGTATTTATATTATATATTTTGATATGTTATAGGGTTATTTTTCCTTATAGGTTATTGAGTTTATTTTGCTTCTTGTGAGTTGGGAGTGAAGGAGAGAGCTCTCAGTACTTCATCGTTCTGTGTGGTTATTGTTTAGTTTACTGTGTTAAATATTATATTTGTGTGTTCAAGGGTGGACGGGTGACGAGTTTGATTCATTCTGGTCCTACTTGTGGGAAAAGATTGAATTAGACTGATTTCTTTATAGAAGGTGCCTGTGTATGTTTAGTGGTGGAGTAAGGGAGACGGTTTTCCTGCGACTGCCCTGTTAAGAGTCAGTTTGTTTTACGTTAGGAGTGTGACCTTTTTTATACTTCTTTTTTATATTTGTGGTCTAAGGGAGTTAACCAGTTGTAATAATTTCTGGAATAAGTTAGATTTAGTTGTTATCTTCCTTTGACTTGTCAAGTTGACCATTTAAGGAGTTTTGTAGATCAGTTTCCAGGAAAAGTTCTTGACTGGTCCTATGTGAGCTCTACTTAGGGCTAGCGAATCCACGCATGCGCGATGATTTGCGCGGGTCCGGAAGACTTTTTCTTTTTCGACAGTCTGGCTGGGCGGTTGAGTGGAGAAGGTATCCCGCCATGTTTGTTCTGGCTGTGTGAAAGGGGATCAAAGTTCTTTGTGTATTAAATATGTTTAAGATTCCCCTTGATTGTGATTCTGGCATAGTTCAGTAAAGCCTAGGAAATGGCCAGTGTTTCTTTTGTGTTTGATTCCTGGAGTGCAGAGCAGGTAACAATACTTTTGAAGCTATTCGTTGTAGCTAAGAACTTTGCATTTTAAGGTGACTAACTCCCGGTGCGGGAAGTAGTGATAAAGAAGATTAACATTATTTATATTTGGAAGCACGCCATCTATGCGGCCTATTTTTGCCAGAGATATACCTGACTAGTTTGGTCAGATGTGGTGCAGAAGATTAACATTATTTATATAAGGAAGCCCGCTCTTTATGCGGCTCGTTTTGCTAAAGATGTACCTGACTTGCTGGGTCAGAAGAAATATAGATTGACATTAAGTATTTGGAAGCCCGCTTCTTA
This sequence comes from Oreohelix idahoensis, assembly GCA_024509875.1. Classification (NCBI taxonomy): domain Eukaryota; kingdom Metazoa; phylum Mollusca; class Gastropoda; order Stylommatophora; family Oreohelicidae; genus Oreohelix; species Oreohelix idahoensis. The sequence continues at coordinate 42,236 of JAMPIV010002958.1, forward strand.
TGTGGTCTGGTTTTGCTAAAGATGTACCTGAGTTGCTGTGTCAGAAGAAATATAGATTGACATGCTACTGGCCCTACGATACAGGCAGGCTACTCAATATTCATTGATACTATAAGGTGTATTGAACTTTTCGTTTATTCCATGATGTGTTTGAACCTTGTCTTAATGACAGTATTTGTTGATGTCAACGTATGTCACCGTTGTCCCGTAATAAACTGTTTGAAACGTCACCAGTCATTATCAATGCTTCATGACTTCTACCTACGTTTTGTGGTGTTCAAACATGTCCCATTGACACTGCCTCTCTGATGTCTTAACCACACGCAACAGTGGTGGATCATCTTCCTGAAAAACTGGAATATCTATATTTCAGTGATGGCCAGTATGGCCTATGGGCAATAAACGTAAGAAATCGCCCATTTCTACAGTGGTCGCAAGTTCTGAGGGTCTGTTACCCAAACGACATTCGCACTTGACAAGATCTGCAGCGTATAGACATCAACGCTTGAGTATTTTTCTCAGCCAGTTCCTGTATCATCATTGCTGTTGTTTTGGAAGCCAGCTCCTGTATCATCATTGCTGTTGTTTTGGAAGCCAGTTTCTGTATCATCGTTGCTGTTATTTTGGAGGCCAGTTCCTGTATCCCTTCAGCGTTGGATCTTCTTCTCGCTGAACTGTGTTTGCTGAGAACTTCATTGTGGCTGTTCTGGAGGCCAGGTTTTTATTTCCAGTCGCAGATAACTGGCTATATGTTTTGTAAACGGTGCCTCTATGTGTGGTGATTGAGCCTTCCTCTCAGCACATTCTATCCATATTCCTTGTTTTATGTTACATGTTTCTTTGTTTTATATGTCATGTATGTGTTATATTTCAGCGGGTTTGGTTGGGCGAAGACTGTCGTAGAATATGCATTTGCCGAGGGTCCACGACAGCGTTCTTTAGGGACTATTGCGAATTTCCCGCAGTGGAAATTACCAGCGACGTTTTGTTGCTGTCGTTTTTATTCCACTACGTTGGTCTTTCGTGATATTTTTGTTTAGTTGTGCCGGGATGTCCTATGTTGTTTTTGTAATATTTTTCTCTGTTCTTTAGTTTTGATTAATTTGTTTGCATTTGACTGCCTCCCCTTGCTATCGTTTATTTCTTTACACCTTTTCTTTTATACACTGTGTAGTCGATTGTTTTGTTGGTGATTCGCAACTGTCGTTACATGCTTTGTAAGATTCTACTTTAGTTTTGCTTTAGTGTTTATTTGATTTCTGTGAACGTTTTCGTTTGTCCTTGATGCTTTGTCTTGTCTTTCCAGTTGTTGTTATTCATTTTTGTTATACAATGTAATTAATATATGCACAATAAGTATATAGGTAATTTATTGTATTATTGAAAGTTAAATTAATGATACAAGTTCTTGAGCAAAGACTTGTCACCCACTGAGTTGGGACAAAGCGAGTTATACATGTTATTGATCTCACATAATTAGACATAATGTCTACATTAGATTACTTTATTGAGCAAGGGAAAGTCCTTGGCAAAACTGGAGATAAATTAGAGGAATTTGCACTTGCTCAATATGCCAAGGCACAGAATGCTGAAGATAAAAACATGCAATTGCAAATGGAAGCTGAACAAAAGAAATTAGAAAGAGAAGCCGAAGATAAAAAAATGCAAATGGAAGAGAAGAAGCTTCAGTTACAAGCTGAAGAAAACCAGAGACTCTATGAGCAAAAATTGGCAGCTATGGAGCTGGAGAAAATAAAGGTTCTGAATATGGGTAATGCTCAAAATGAGACAAATAATTCTTCCAATAAAGCAAATATTAAGACTTATGATGTTAAGTTACCTGCTTTCAATCCTACTCGAGACGATATTGCATTCTATCTAGCTAGATTTGAATTGGCATCCGACTCTCATAAGATAGACAAGTCGCAATATTGTGATCAACTTGGCAGGTTACTTACAGATGATGCTCAAAAGACTATGATGTCGGTGGAAGATATTGATAAGAACACCTATAACGTTGTCAGAGAGGAGAGGCCTTATTAAAAACATATCAACTGGATGAAGAAGGTTATCGCCTGCGCTTTAAGTCTCTATTGCCAGAGACAGGGAAAGATTTTTCAGATTTTATATCTGATATTCGCCTAACCTTTTCAAGTTGGGTGGAATTTTCAAAAAATTAACATACATATGAGGCCATTGTTGACTTACTTCTTCGTGACAAAGTTATGTCATCAGTTAGTAAACTTTTTCTTTCCTTTCTACATGAGAGAAAACATCCTGACATAAAAGATATGGAACAATGCTGTCCTCAATATGTCACGGCACATCCTAATGTAACGGTTAGCAATTCTAAAGTTGAAGAAGGTTTACCCGTTGCTTCAGCAACACCATATGGTCCTAATTTTCGACATAAATTTCAAAGACCTCAGCGCAATTTTGTTAGGAAGAATAATGGTAATTTTGGACAGAACCAAGGAGGTTCATCTTCGGGAAACTGGAGGCAATTTAATGGTCCTCACCAATTTAATTCAACAATTATGGAAATTTTCGTAGAGGTAGCTTCAATGGAATCAATCGACCATATAATAATTTTCCTCGAAGGCAACAAAACCCATCTAACAGATATGTTGTTCAAAGGGGAAATGACAATCGCAACTTTGATAACTGGGATTCACACCAGAACAATAGTTTCAATAGAGGAAATAACAATAATCGCAATAGAAATGATAGACGCAATAGATCGCAAAGTAACAATAGATCTACAAATGATAGATCGTTTCGCCATGCTAACGTTGCTCAACAAGAGTCCCAAGGTGTTGATAAGCAGGGTGGCAATGGTAATGGTGTCGCTAATGCTAATGCTTGCTTTGCTTTTGATTTTGAGAGGGCATCTCAATGCCCGCAATGCACAACTTTGTTCCAACCCACAACTATAACTACCTTGAGTTGCGGTCATCCTCTACCCACTCTTCATGCGGCAGCTGCGCATGATGGAAGAGGGTATCTTATTCTACATAAAGGTTTAGTGAATAATAATCCAGTCTCAGTTCTCTTTGATTCTGGATGCACAACTGTTGGGGTTAAACAATCTCTCATAGATCCTTCCTATGCCACTGGAAAAGTGATGAAATGTGTGACATTTGGTGGGACACTTAAAAAGTATTCGACTGCTGTCATCCACATAGCTACTCCCTTTTTTTGTGGGAGACATCCACGCGTGTTTGCTCCCGAATCCTATTGCGGACATTATCATCGGGCGTATACACGGAGTTAAAGAGTGTACCCCGGAACAGATTACTATCTGGGAAGAACAAAATATTCAGGCTGCTTATGCAGTCACCACAAGAGCTCAAGCTAAAAATATGTCTCAGACTCCATCTACGGAAATTAATGAAGGGCATAACCAAGATGATCACTCAGTGATTTCCCGAGAGTCTTTTATAAAACTTCAACAAGATGACACTTCTTTGGAAAAATTCTTTCTCCTAGTTAAAAATGATAATCCAAACCATAACACAAATCTTAAATCTTGGGTCACAATAAAGAATGGAGTACTAGTCCGAATGATGCAAGAGTCTACTGCGTCTATACATTCGCAAATTCTTTTACCTAAGAGTATGAGAGTTCGAATTCTACAACATGCTCACGACTCTCAGTGTGCAGGACATATGGGATTTTCCCGTACTAAATCTTGGATTCTTGCTTCCTTCTTTTGTCCACGCGTAAATAAAGACATACGTATTTATTGTCGCTCCTGCAAGATATGCCAGGAGGTTAAGTCACGAGGTCCACGCCATGCAGCACCTATCCAGGCTGTGGATATTCCAATCCGCCCTTTTCAAAAGATGGCAATATACATTATTGGTCCTTTTAAAATAAAGTCTGCCAAAGGACACCAATTTATCCTAACATGCATTGACATGTGTACTCGATGGCCAGAGGCTATACCTCTTAAGAGAATTTCTACTGCTGATATTGCAGACGCTCTTTGGCTAATATTCTCACGTCTAGGATTTCCCAAAGAAATCTTATCAAATCATGGCACACAATTAATATCAGACACAATGTCTCAGGTGATGTCTACACTCAGTATTGAAAGGTCTTTAAGCAGTATCTATCATCCAATGTCAAACGGGTTAGTCGAACGTCTAAATAGAACGCTCAAGAGTTTACTAGGAAAGATAACTGAGGACCATCCTCAGAAATGGGACAGGGTTTTACCAGCTGCTCTTTTCGCGTATAGAGAAGTCCCTAATGAGCACACAGGGTTTTCTCCATTCCAGCTTGTCTTTGGTGCGCAACCGCGCAGTCCCATATCATTGCTGCATGTCCTAATAACTGCTGAGGATATCAGCGAGGAAACTCAATCCTCTTACGAATATGTAATTGCTTTAAGGCAGAAAATTATTGAAGCATTTAGGTTAGCTACATCTGCATCTGAGTCTGCTACGCAGAAGGCAAGGAATTTTGCTAATAAAAATAGATGTCTACGTCAAATCTTTCCAGGTGACAAGGTACTTGTATTACGTCCTTGTAGAGACAATAGACTTCTTATTTCATAGAAAGGTTCTTACACTGTCATCTCTAGAATTTCTGATGTCGACTATGTCGTCGATGTGGACAGAAAGCATAAAACGTTTCGCATTAATATGTTGACAGAATTTCATGAACGACCAGATTACTTACAACCTATTTATGAAGCGACGGATGATTCGCTAGTCCCACAAGGTCATTACACATCTCTCTCAGTCATTCAAGATGAAGAGTCAACTTTCTAAGATGTGAATCTCCCTCTTTCAGTAATCCCACTGCATTCAACAGAATCATGGGAAAATGTGACTGTTTCTTCTGAGTTGTCTGCTGAGCAACAACAACAAGTCTCTTCTATGTTACAAACATTTCAGGATGTTCTCACTGACATTCCTGGACAAACATCAATCATTAAACATGACATAATACTTACTGATTATAACCCTATCAGAGTTCGACCTTATCCTATCCCATTACCCTTTCAAACACAAGTCGAGAAAGAAGTGGATGAAATGATACAGATGAAAATAATTGAACCATCCACTTCCTCATACTCTTCATCTATGGTTATTGTCCGGAAGAATGACAATAACATACGTCTTTGCGTCGATTATCGTAAATTAAATCAAGCTACGAAATTCGATGCTGAACCTATGCCATTACTGGAAGATCTACTTATTAAGCTTTCTAATTCTAGGTTCTTTACCAAACTTGACTTGTCTAAAGGTTACTGGCAAGTTCCCCTTACTGAACGCGCCAAACCTCTTACTGCTTTCTCAACACCTAGGGGTTTGTTCCAGTGGAACTTCTTGCCTTTCGGCCTCATGAATGCCCCAGCTACTTTTGTACGCATGATGCGTCGTATACTTTCACATCGTCCAGATGTCATTGCGTACTTGGACGATATTTGTGTTTATAGTGATTCCTGGGAAAATCCCTTTCAATGTCTTGCCGACCTTTTGTCTACTCTACGCTCGCATAATTTGACGGCCAAACCGTCAAAAGCGTGTGTTGGCTTTAGCGACATTTCTTTTCTAGGCCACCGTGTTGGTCATGCTCTCTTGCGGACGGAGGACAACAACACCTCTAAAATTCTCAATATCACTACTCCTAAGACGAAGAAGCAAGTCCGTAGTCTCTTAGGCTTAATACAATTCTATGGAAGATTTATTCCAAATCTTTCATCTATCACAGCACCTCTCTCAACCCTATTGAAAAAAGGGTCACCTAATATGGTATGTTTGTCCCAAGAATGCCAATCTTCATTAGATAAGATTAAGACTTTATTCTCCTCTCATCCTATCCTGAGACTACCCACTGCAAATAAGACTTTTGTTCTTCGTAGTGATGCCTCAGCCACAGGGATTGGGGCGGCATTGATGCAAGAGCATTCTGAAACTCTGCATCCTGTGATGTATGTTTCTAGAAAGCTGAATGCTGCAGAACGGAATTACTCAGTTCTAGACCGAGAATTATTAGCTATGGTCTTGGCAATTCTTAAACTTCAGAGATTCCTTCTTGGCGCGCATTTCATAGTAGAAACCGACCAAAAAGCTCTCACAGCTATACAAAGTAAAAATCTGAAGAGCTCAAGATCTACTTGATATACTATTGCTCTTTAACCATTTCACTTCTCAGTTCGAGCTATCCGTGGTTCGGATAATGTAATGGCAAACATACTGTCTCGATGCCCACACGATTCTACTTGACTCTTAAGTCCTAGATTCTCTTATAAGATGTCGGGATTAGTGATATACCAACGACACTCTTACACATTAACATTCTATTAGTACATTTGCTTGATCCTATTTAATTAATGATTGTAAATTGATTGATTTACTTTCTCTGTTACCGTCTCTAGTGTAACGAAGGAAGGTTTAATTATCACCATATAAGGGCCGGTGGTTTACATGGCCACATTTAATAGATAAAAAAATGTAGGATTGACTATTGTATATTTTATAATCCTACGGTTATCAAACAGAGATTCTCATTTGTATTGTTTCACAGCGTAAACTTTTTGATGGGACTTGGTGCTGTTATATGAAAAATCTCTACAATTTACCAGTATTTCAACATTTGACGTCCCTGTTTACCATTGGACTTTGGACGCTTCTTTAGACGTATGTGATGCCCTCTGGAGTACAGTATGGTCTCGGACTTCGAAGTCATCTCCAGACAGTTAATATTGTTATACTTTAGTATACGACATTGTGTTAAAAGATATTACATTATGATATCATATAACCTTTTGATGATAATATGTCGGTGTCAATATATTGCTATAGATTACGATGTTAAAAGTATAATATGTTTATGACATCTCTATTTTTTGTAACTTATCATTACGAGACATGTTTTTCTTTTTTGGTTGGGATATATGAAGTCATGTGAATTACATTTTTTCTAGCATTGTAATGTTGCGTTTGGACCCAGCACTTTATTGTGCGATTATGGTAGCGCCTCTTTTATATAATGTTTGTATTTTGGGAAAATATTTTCTCTAAGGTTGTGAGATATTTTTCTTTCTTCTCACCCGACGCTCCATTGTGCGTCAGTATAGCCGGATATTATGGCGTCGTATGTTTTGATGCCCTTTGTCAACGCATCATTGTATGCGTTATGAGCCTGTTGTATCATGCTCATTATTTTTTTTTTTTGGGGGGGGGTATGTAGGTAAATTTAGTTTCTCATGTGCGATGTTATATTTTTATGAGGTTCATTTATGCCATGTATTTGATTGCCATATACATATAATGAAAGAACAATGGGGAAATGCGGCAGCGGAATAGCAAACAAAAATGGGGATAAGCTAATAAGTTTCTGTAGCATTTACAACCTGGTCATTGGAGGAACACTTTTCCCACATAAGGAAATTCACAAGTTAACATGGGAATCACCAAATGGTCGGGACAGAAACCAGATAGACCACATCATGGTTAACGGTAGATGGAGACATGCATTACAAGATGTGAAGGTAAGAAGAGGTGCAGATGTGGGAAGCGATCACCATTTAGTAGTAGCAAAACTGAAAGTGAAACTAAGAAGGGCTGGACCAACTGTAACTACACAGAAAAGGTTTGACATCAGCAAATTAAAGGACCCCCTTACCAGAAAAGCTTTTGCTGCCGACATTAAGAATCGATATCAATTTGCCAAAAGTCAGGAAAAGACATTGACTGATGATATAGACCAGAATTTCAACACCATTTCAACAATATATAAGGAAAGTAGCAAATCATGCTTAGGATTCCAGGAAAGGAAGAAGCAAGACTGGATAACACCAGAAACACTAAACACCATAAAGATGAGAAAGGAAATGAAAAGAAAGAAAACAGAAGCGAAGTCCCCCAGGTTAAAGCAACTATATAGCGAACAGTACAGTCAACTGGACAGGGAAGTTAAACGCCAAACCCGAGCCAACAAAAGGAATTTCCTAGACGATCTTGCAAGACAGGCAGAGGAGGCAGCACTGAGAAATGAACAAAGCACAGTATACAAAATAACTAAATTCATCAGCGGAAAACAAGGTGCAAACAATATTACATTAGTAAGAGATAAGCAAGGAAATCTCATCAAGACAGCAGAGGGACAGGAAACAAGATGGGCAGAGCACTTCAGAGAAACTCTGAACAAGGAAATACCAGAGACACAATTGAATGTTCCTGAGGCTGAAAACGATCTAGATGTAAATACAGACATTCCACGAAAAGAAGAAATCATCACAGCAATCAAAGGGTTAAAGAACGGTAAAGCTCCGGGCCATGATAACTTAAATGCAGAGCTATTTAAGACAGACCCTGAGCTAGCAGCAGAACTATTAGAACCACTATTTGCACAAGTGTGGAAAACGGGGACAACACCATCAGAGTGGAACAAAGGAATAATTGTCAAATTGCCCAAGAAGAGAGATCTTTCAGACTGCAATAATTGGAGAGGAATCACTCTTCTCTCAGTTCCCAGCAAAATACTAGGCAGGATAATTATACAGAGAATTTCAAAGGCAGTAGACTACAAACTGAGGAAAGAACAAGCAGGATTTAGAAAGAACAGAAGATGTGTAGTGTTGGGCAGAGCAACCTAACCTTCGAGGTGAAGACAGGAGTACGACAGGGATGCCCCTTATCAACCACTCTATTTTTAACAGTCATAGACTGGGTGATGCGCCAGACAACAGAGGGCAGTCCAAGAGGAATAAGATGGACTACATTTTCAACATTGGAAGATCTGGAATATGCAGATGACATTGCACTGCTGGCACATTCACATCAACACATCCAGGAAAAAACGGATAGACTTAATAAATTTAGCCAGCAGGTGGGCTTCAACATCAATTTAAAGAAGTCTGAAGTCATGACGCTCAATGTGAGCAACCCTGAGCCCATATCAGTAAGGAATCAGCAACTGGTACAGACAGATACCTTCACATACCTAGGAAGCATAGTAACACCAGACGGTGGGGCAGGCAAAGACATCAACATCAGAATGAATAAGGCAAGAACAGCCTTCTTAAACCTAAATAACATCTGGAAGTCCTCCCAATACAGCACAAGCACAAAATTAAGATTATACCAGAGTTGCGTGCTTTCTGTGCTTCTCTATGGTGCGGAATGCTGGAGAGTCACAGAGAAGGAAATGTCAAAATTGTCCTCTTTTCACACAACATGCCTAAGAAAAATTCACCGAATCTTTTGGCCGAATACCATCACCAACCAAGATCTGCTTACTCGTAGCAAGCAAGAGGACATGCATACCATCATAGCTGGCAGACGCTGGAGCTGGGTTGGTCATGTCCTCAGAAGAGACCCCGATGCCATCACAAGAACAGCTATGCTTTGGACCCCTGAAGGAAAGCGAAAGAGAGGCCGACCAAAAACAACTTGGCGGAGGACTGTGGAGGCTGAGATGCAAAGAATGAACCAGAGTTGGGGCACTGTACGAAGGATGGCCACCGACCGTGCAAAGTGGAATGAATTTGTTGTTGCCCTACAAGACGCCACTAGGCGTGATGGCCACTGACTGCTTTGACGGTCGGTGGTTAAGGATCGAAGAAGAAGAAGAAGAAGATTTGATTGCCATATCATATATTTGTCTTCTTCATGCTTATGGCATTTCTTCCCTTCTTCTTTTCTCTCTTTTCGTATCCCATCTTGTCTTTATTCACTCGCCACTCCTCTACTTTTTCGTATAATATCTTAGCGTGCTATCTGCATTCCTCTTTGTTATTCTTTTTACTGTTGTGTTTGTGACTTGATATAGAGTATATTTATATGTAGATGTTTGTATGCTTCCGCCCTCATTTTTATTTTTTCGTTGTAATTTCAAAATAAAAACAAAAGAAATAATGTCATCATTTTTTTCCTCCGAGGGGTGCGGTAGACTGTTAAGAGTCAGTTTGTTTTAAGTTAGGAATGTGACCTTTTTTATACTTCTTTTTTATATTTGTGGTCTAAGGGAGTTAACCAGTTGTAATATTTTCTGGAATAAGTTAGATTTAGTTGTTATCTTCCCTTGACTTTTCAAGTTGACCATTTAAGGAGTTTTGTATATCAATTTCCAGGAAAAGTTCTGGACTAGTCCTATGTGAGCTCTACTTAGGGCTAGCGAATCCACGCATGCGCGATGATTTGCGCGGGTCCGGAAGACTGTTTCTTTTTCGACAGTCTGGCTGGGCGGTTGAGTGGAGAAGGTGTCCCGCCATGTTTGTTCTGGCTGTGTGAAAGGGGATCAAAGTTCTTTGTGTATTAAATATGTTTAAGATTCTCCTTGATGGTGATCTGGCATAGTTCGGTAAAGCATAGGAAATGGCCAGTGTTTCTTTTGTGTTTGACTCCTGGAGTGCAGAGCAGGTAACAATACTTTTGAAGCTATTCGTTGTAGCTAAGAACTTTGCATTTTGAGGTGACTTAATCCCGGTGCGGGAAGTAGTGATAAAGAAGATTAACATTATTTATATTTGGAAGCCCGCCATCTATGCAGCCTCATTTTGCCAGAGATATACCTGACTAGTTTGGTCAGATGTGATGCAGAAGATTAACATTTATTATATAAGGAAGCCCGCTCTTTATGCGGCTCGTTTTGCTAAAGATGGACCTGAGTTGCTGTGTCAGAAGAAATATAAGTTGAGATTAAGTATTTGGAAGCCCACTCTTTATGCGGCTCGTTTTGCTAAAGATGTACCTGACTTGCTGGGTCAGAAGAAAGAAAGATTGCTATTAAGTATTTGAAGCCCGCTTCTTATGCGGCTTTGTTTTGCTAAAGATGTACCTGACTTGCTGGGTCAGAAGAAATAAAAGTTGACATTAAGTATTTGGAAGACCCGCTCTTTATGCGGCTCGTTTTGCTAAAGATGTACCTGACTTGTGGATCAGAAGAAATATAGATTGACATTAAGTATTTGGAAGCCCGCTTCTTATGCGGCTTGGTTTTGCTAAAGATGTTCCTGAGTTCTGTGTCAGAAGAAATATAGATGGACATGCTACATTGATACTATAAGGTGTATTGAACTTTTCGTTACGTTCATGATGAGTTTGAACCTTGTCTTAATGACAGTATTTGTTGATGTCAACGTATGTCACCGTTGTCTCGTAATAAACTGTTTGAAACGTCACCAGTCGTTATCAACGCTTCATGACTTCTACCTACGTTTTATGGTGCTCAAACATGTCCCATTGACACTGCCTCTCTGATGTCTTAACCACACGCAACAGTGGTGAATCATCTTCCTGAAACACTGGAATATCTATACTTCTACAGTGATGGCCAGTATGGCCTATGGGCAATAAACGTAAGAAAACCGCTTTTCAACAAGCCGTACTTAACATTCCAAGCCCTGTTGGTATTAGGTGTACCGGTGTAGTTTGTATTCACATTGTCTTGCACATTCAGTATTCTTTTGTCGTGTTTAAGTGGTGTGTTCTATCGTGCCATCTTGCTATCTTGTAAATACGTTTACATGTATCCCTTGTTTTCGTTAGTGTGCAGTCACGCAGTGTATATGCTAATCTACCTCTGCTCTACTTGGTCTTTTATCTTATTCCTCGTGACTGGGATTTTTGTTTTTGTAGTGTGGGTGTGTGTCTTTTCATCTGTGTAGTGCTCATTTTGCCATTGGAGAAGATAGAGTTGAATTAGTTTTGCCAATATAAACATTTAGATAAGATAGAATATTGGGTATTGAGTTAGTATCTGAGTATAGCACCAGTGTGGGTGCCAGTAACAGACTTTGAAGTAAAAGCTGTTTGATTGCCAAGTTGGTACACTGGTGTCATTGCACCAGGAAGTTTCATTAGCCGTTGTTTTACAACGGTCGACTATTGTAAGGTTCTGTTAGTGTATTATAAAGACTAATTGGTCAGAAGGACCAAACTTACAGAGTAAGGAGACAGTAGCCAAGTGGCAAAGTAAGACTATAATTGTACAAGAAGAGGTGAAACAGATTATGTATAGACATTGAATGGTGAGGTGATATATACTTACATACATATATATGTGTAAATTGGAGAAGTAATATCAATATTTACTATCATTACTGCATATTTAGTAAGCAGAGACTTATCTGTTGATATAACTGAAGTAATTACAGTACATACAATTGAGTAATTGCTTAGTAAAAATGTACAGCAAGAGATAATAGTGAGTATTCTGTGTGTACATCATGGACATACAGGGTTTCATTCAGATAGGTAAAGAATTTGGGATCACTGGCACAGAACTAAGTGACTATGCCAAGGCTGAATTTTATTTTAATCAGTATGCCTTAAGAGATGCTCGAGCTGAACAGATAGAGATAAAAGGAAGAGAATTTATAAAAAAGAAAATGGAGAGAGAATTGCAAGAAAAGAAAATGGAGAGAGAATTGCAAGAAAAGAAGATGGAGAGAGAATTGCAAGAAAAGAAGATGAGAGAAGATAGAGAACTTGAAGAAAAGAAGATGGAGAGAGAATTGCAAGAAAAGAAGATGAGAGAAGATAGAGAATTTGAATAGCAAGAAAAGAAGATGAGAGAAGATAGAGAATTCGAATTAGAGAAGGAGAGAATGAGAATTGATATGGAACAAAATTAAAGAGTCTGGAAGTGGGTGCGAGTGGTCAGAACTTGGCTCCTGTGGGGGGTCTCATCTTCCCTTTAGGCTGCGTCTGCCGAATTTTAATGATAAAATTGACAGTTTAGATTTTTTCCTTGAAAGATTCGTGGCCGAATTTTTGGCCTAGAAGGCTGACAGAGATCAGTGGCCATCTCTGTTATCTACATTGCTAGAAGAAAGGGCCGATTACGACAAGGTAAAGGAAAGGTTACCAACGGGCTGATCACCCGTTTGCCAGTCACTTCGATTACGGAAACAACAGCAAATGGATTGATTTGCCGTTGCCCTAAAGACGCCAATAGGCGTGATGGGAAACAATGGCAAAGAAAACCTATCTGCTGTTGCCCTAAGACGCCACTAGGCGTAATGGCCACTGAGTGCTTTGATGGTCGGTGGCTAAGGACGGAAGAAGAAGAAGAAAGGAAAGGTTGCTCCGGAAGTTCCGTCTGACTGCTGACGGCTATCGGACGTGTTTTAAAAACGCGATGCCATGTGCGGACCAGGACTTCGAGGAAATTATCTCAAAGATAAATCTTCTGCTCAACAGATAGAGGGAAAGACAGCGATATCAAAATAAGAATACAAAGGCAAGAGGAGCTTTCATTGCATTGGGAAATATATGAAGATGAAGAGAAATCAGATCCAACACGAAAATAAGAATTTTCAACTCAAATGTGAAGTCAGTCCTATTGTATGGCTCTGAGACATGAAGAACAACAAAGACAACAACCAAAAAGCTACAGACTTTCATAAATGGGTGCTTGCGTAGAATAGAGGGATTAAAATGGATGTCCCGGCGATATGTTCGCCGAAATATCAGGTTAGTTACGTTGAGAGGGACAACATTGGTATAATTTAAAAACCCGTTTGGTCAGCTGACTGGAAGGGAAGTGGAAACAAATTTAGGTGCACAAAGGCAGTCTAGTTCTGGCTAGCGTCCGGTACAGGTGGTCTTTATGTTCCCTGTCAGCATTTTTGCTTGGAAGTGTATGCCATGGTTGTTCAGTTATAGTGTATGCCATTTCTTCATACGGTGTGGATTAAATTGCTTAATTCTAGATTGATGGTGTATTATCTAGTGGAATTTCCTTAGGCCGTTGATGATGAGCCATTTGTGATTAAGTATTGCCTTATCCTAGTACAGGATTTCGCCGGCGAGCGAAAGTCATTGTGATGTTCATTCAGTAGGGACATACCAGTGGGTATGATACTGATAGATTAAGTTGTTAGCTATTGCAAGTTGTATTGGCATTTTTATTGAGTTGTATTTCATATGTATTGCTAGCCGTGTGTGGCTTCCCTGTGTGCAGTCCTCAATAAAAGGGAACCTACCTGTTAAAAGTGTTAAACTTACTCATTGTCAGCCATCTGATGTTGTGGTCGTACTCTTAGATAATGAGCTTATTATTATTAGTATTATCCATATGATGATAAATCCACAATATTAATGGTCTTGACAGATGTCTTTTTTTTTTTAATGCTCGCATGAGTCGCATATTTTTAAATGCTCACATGAGTCGCATTTTTGTAAAATGCTCTCAAGAGGCGCATTTTTTTAACTCGAGTGAGTCACAGTGAAAACTGAAAAAGACCATATACTTTTCAAAAGAAATTGCAGTCTGTTTCAGTTATCTGCGATGTTTTTTTTTTTGTTTTTTTTTTCTAAATGCTCGCATGAGGCGCATTTTAAAAAAATGCTTACATGAGTTGCATTTTTTTTCAAATACTCTCATGAGGCTCATTTTTAAAACTCGGATGAGTCTCAGTGAAAACTGAAAAAGACCATCTGTTTTTTACAAAAGATATTGCAGTCGGTTTCAGTTATCTGCGATGATTTGTTCTTTTTTTTTTTTAATGCTCTCATGAGGCACATTTTTTATATCGCATGAGTCGCAGTGAAAAATGAAAAAGACCAGATTGTTTTCACAAGATATTACAGTCTGTTTCAGTTATCTGCGATAATTTGGTGTACGACGATAAATTACCAATATGATAGGTAACATAATATTATTCATTAAAAGTTACATATGCTAGTATAGAAAAATCATTGAACACATAGAATGCTCTTGTAAAATGTATTCTTTAAAACAATAATAAGATGCCAATAAGACTAACATACTTACAATATAAAATGTGTCTCACAAACTACATGAAATTATACTGCTAAAGAGAAAAAAATGTTAATTTAAATTATTTATAGAATAAAATCATAAAAAACCACTTTTGAATTTATATTTTTTTCTTGCGTAATTCTTTCCCTTAAACATATAAACTTACCTGAGTAAACTCCCCTGACAAACTCAAACCAGACTGATCTATATCTATCTATCTATCTATTAAACAACATTAAGTGCGAAAACAGGGAACTCGGAAATGCAGCAATATTACGGGAAGAAGTGGAAGAGGCTATATGTTCGATGAAAGGAGGGAAGTCACCGGGTGTGGATAATATCTCAGCAGAGCTCTTGAAATATGGAGGACCAGATATAGTAAAAATCATGACAACAATTTGCCAGAAGATATGGAGTACAAAAAAATGGCCAAAAGAATGGACGCAGTCATTAGTAATACCGCTTCCAAAGAAAGGAAATCTAAAAATGTGCAAGAACTACAGAACCATTAGCCTTATTAGTCATCCAAGTAAGGTGATGTTAAGGATACTTTTGAACAGAATAAAACAGAAATCAGAAGAAATCTTGTCAGAGGAACAGGCTGGCTTTAGACCAAAAAGAAGTACCTCAGAACAAATCTTCAATATTAGATTACTTATCGAAAAACATCTCCAACATCAACACGATTTATACCATAACTTCATCGATTTCACAAAAGCCTTCGATCGAGTCTGGCATGAAGGCTTATGGCAAGTAATGAAAAAATTCAATTTTGATACCAACATCATAGATATCATTGAAGCACTATACAAGGACGCAAGCAGTGCTGTTTTTGCAAGCAACGACATTGGAGAATTTTTCAAAACAACTGTAGGAGTCCGCCAGGGATGTATCCTGTCACCAGTGCTCTTTAATATATATCTGGAACATATTATGCAGGAGGCTCTCTACGATTATAAATCAACCATATCGATTGGAGGCCGACCTCTGTGCAACCTACGTTTTGCTGATGATATTGATCTGATAGCTGGATCAGAATCAGAACTTCAAGACCTTACCTCTAGACTGGAGAAAGTAACAAGAACGTATGGGATGGAAATTAATATAGAAAAAAGCAAGATATTGGTGAATAGCCATAAGAAACATGTTCCGACCAACATTACGTTAAATGGGCAAACGTTAGAAGAAGGTAACACCTTTAAATATCTCGGGTCCACTATATGTAGTGATGGAAGATCAAGTAAAGAAATAAAGACAAGACTTGAGATGGCCTCAGCTGCCATGACAAGGTTGAATGTGATCTGGAAAAGTAACATCAGTTTTCCTGTGAAGATCAAATTATACAAAACACTTGTATTATCTATTCTCTTGTATGGGTGTGAGGGCTGGACACTCACTGCAGATACGGAGCGAAGGATTCAGGCTTTCGAGCATAAATGTTATAGAAGAATTTTGCGCATTTGCTATAAAGAGCACAAAACAAATGTCTATGTTAGAGAGAAGATAAACACCTATGCAGGCCACCAAGAACCACTTTATTCAATAATGAAACGTCGAAAGCTTACCTGGTTTGGGCATGTAACTCGTCATGACTCCCTTTCGAAAACGATCCTTCAGGGAACAGTCGAAGGTAAACGGAGAAGAGGAAGGCAGAGAAAATCCTGGGCTGATAACATCAAAGAATAGGCAGGACACGGTTTTTCCACACTTGTACGCATTGCTGAGGATAGAGAGCAGTGGAGGACCCTGTCTGCTGATGCTTCCACCATGGCACCCCTACGACCCATGACGGGTTACGGGCTGAGATGATGATGATCTATCTATCTATCTATCTATCTATCTATCTATCTATCTATCTATCTATCTATCTATCTATCTATCTATCTATCTATCTATCTATCTATCTATCTATCTATCTATCTATCTATCTATCTATCTATCTATTTATCTATCTATCTATCTATCTATCTATCTATCTATCTATCTATCTATCTATCTATCTATCTATCTATCTATCTATCTATCTATCTATCTATCTATCTATCTATCTATCTATCTATCTATCTATCTATCTATCTATCTATCTATCTATCTATCTATCTATCTTTTTATCTATATATCTATTTATCTATCTATCTACCTACCTAGCTAGTTTGGTTGGTTTTTACTTTCGTTTCTTTTGTTTTTGTTTTTTAACGTAATTTATTTCTATCTACTTAGCTAGCTAGATAGATAGATAGATAGAACGAACGAACGAACGAACGAACTTTATTTTCAAAGGGTTGAGAATTGGGCACGCAGGCCCGTCTGACATTCTGCCCTTCCTTTCTCCCGTCTTTTATACTGATTTCATTTATTCTCACATACAATTTACCCATCAATTCAAGGAATTCAACGTTGTACAGGTAAAATAATAGCATACTCACATTCACAGTATCTAATTATAAACATGAAATAAAATATGTTGAAAAGTACAAACTAAGTATTACCATGAAACAAAATATGTTGAAAAGCACTAACATCATCATTAAACCTACTCTCGATATTATACCATTTGTTCGGAAAAATAATCATATTAGGGGGGCAGATAATCAGAACTCATAAAGTATTCGAAAAGAGAGCTAATTCAAGGACAGCAGAGGCAACAAACAGTCACCAAATATTAATGAAGTCCCAAACATTCTCAGATCTGAGTTAGTGAAAGCAAGAAATATGATTACAAAGGGAACAATCATCATAGAAGATCTAGATGACGAGTACTTGTGGAATAAATAAATAAAAATTAAAAAAAATTACGAATGAATGAAACAACATTTACATTACAGAATAAATATCCCATAGGTACTACCTGAAAACATCAGTCTTCATAATATTGATGTTTAAACGTATGAACAATCAGCCAGATGAGTTACACAGTTATAATATTGCCCAGATAGAATGTTTAAACGTATGAACAATCAGCCAGATGAGTTACACAGTTATAATATTGCTCAGGATCATACATGAGAGAGAAAAAAAAAGTAAAGTAAATAATGACGCTTGTAGAGTGCATTTTTCTTTTTTAATTCGCTAGAGCAGCGTTTCTCACACTGTGTTCCGCGAGCTATTGAAAGGTGTTACGCTAAGAAAAACTGTAGAACCGGTTGCTAAAAACTTATTTTCAAACATTGTTTTTAAAATGGATACGAAATCCGTTTGTCTGTTTCTGTCTGCGCCCCCCCCTCTCTCTCTCTCTCTCTCTCTCTCTCTCTCTCTCTCTCTCTCTCTCTCGTTGAATTCCTTGACATTGATATGTAAAATGCATATGGGAATAAATGAATTCAGTATGAAAGGTGAGAGAAAGGAAGGGCAGAATGTCAGACGGGCCTGCGTGCCCAATTCTCAACCCTTTGAAAATAAAGTTCGTTCGTTCGTTCGTTCGTTCGTTCTATCTATCTATCTATCTATCTATCTATCTATCTATCTATCTATCTATCTATCTATCTATCTATCTATCTATCTATCTTTTTATCTATATATCTATCTATTTATCTATCTATCTACTTAGCTAGCTAGTTTGGTTGGTTTTTACTTTCGTTTCTTTTGTTTTTGTTTTTTAACGTAATTTATTTCTTAATTGTAATTTGATACTGGAAATGTATGTTGTTATATTACATTTATAATGTTCATTGCTTCTAAATTAATATTAACTGCAGATGTAAGGATGTATGTAAACAGAAGCCTTAAAGTCAGGGGCGTACCTAAGCCAATAATGTGTAAGTACAAATCCAAAATTCAGGAATACACTGATGGAAGTGACCAAAGCACACATTCTTGATTCTACTATAAAGGCATAGTTGCTAGTAACATTAAACACGTATGACAGGATAACAGTTACACAAATACGCACTTACTGTTTAGTAAAGTTTGTGGAAGCTAGACAACACTGAACAGTCTGAGCAGAATGATGAACAACCAGTTTATATACAGAACACAGCATCTCTTCAAGGAGAACTGTTGTCAATAACTACCACTACAAATACGGAAACTTCTGGAGAAAGTGACAATGAAGTGAGAAGACCTATAGGCAAAGCATTAACACAAGGCGCTGAAGGAACATCCCACGAGATAGTTACATTAAAAGAAGCAGTCCAAGCTAGTTACGATCTTAAAGACTATCAACAAGCAAACAAGCTCAGCAAAAACCCTACAATTACAGACACACAAATACCAACTGTTCATGCTACTAGTGATTTCAGAGATAATAATGACGTAGGTTTATGGACGACATTGAATAACGAGGAAAAATCCTTCTGGATTGCAAAAGGCCCATCGGAATGTCAGCACTGTGATCAGCCTTTTACCAATTTAAAGCAAACATACAAAAACCAAGACCGGTTCTGTTCAAAGAATATATTCCATTATACTAAAGTAAATGGAGAAACATACCGTCGAGAATGGTTAGTGTATTCTCCCACAAAAGGAAAAGTCTAGTGTTTTGTGTGCAAACTTTTCTCTAACCAAATTACTCAATTACAACTTTAGCTTCTACTGGATTCAATGATTGGCATCAAGCTTATCTTGTTCAAACCCACGAACACTTTAAAAATCATATGAACTCCGTGCTAACATATTTAACAAGAAAGTGTGGTCAAACTTTAACATCAAAACTTGAAGAGCAAATCAAAGCCGAGCAGGATTACGAACTGCAATAGTGATTTCCCTTTTGGCAGAATGTGGCTTGGCATTTAGAGGAGATGATAAAACATTTGATTCTCCAAACAATGGTAACTTTTTTGGATTGCTTGAATTAATTGCCAAAATTGATCCATTCCTGCATCCACACATAAATCAGTATGGAAGTAAAGGCGGTGGTCAACCACCGTACTTATCCAAAACTATATGTGAAGAGGTTATCCAGATGATTTCTAATAAAGTTCGAGAAGCAATACTTAGCGACATTGAACAAGCAGGTTATTTTAGTTTATCAGTTGATTCAACCGCTTATGTTTCCCATGTTGATAAACTTACTGTTATTGTTAGATATGTTTCTCCTAGTGATGGATTACCAGTTGAACGCTTTCTGAGGATTTTTTAACTGAAAGATCACATCGGAGAAAGTATGGCTGAGAGGATTCTGAACTAGTTCAGTGAACTTGAAATTGATTTCAGTAAATGTAGAAGACAATCATATTATAATGCAGCTAATATGGCTGGATAGTATAACGGAGTTCAACAAAAAATTCTGGAAAGGAACAGGTTTGCAAAGTTTATTCCATGCGCTGGAAATTTCCTAAATCTAGTGGGACGAACCGCAGTTGACACGTGTCTGGATGTAGTGAATTTGTGTGGTACAATAAATGAGTATTATTGTTTTTTCTCAGCTTCTACAAGAAGAGGGTCAGGGCTAAAAAGTTTCTTGCCTCCAGAGTTAAAAGTTCCTAAGCATTTATCAGACACAAGATGGAAGGCTCACGCCAAAGCTACTGCAGCGATTAGCGAAAGTTATGCTAACATTGTTGAAGCCATCAGTCATATTTAAGGTGATTAAACTGACACTAGACGACAGGCTGAACATCTTCTACAAAAATGGAAGAATTTGAATTCATTGTCTTGCTTCACCTTTGGACACATTTGCAAGACCAATTTCATAAAGTTAGCAAGGTCCTCCAAAGTTCACAAATTTCGTTGAGCACATGCGCACTGATTTACAGCTCACTATTGCAGTTCGTATCAAACATTCCGGCTAATTTGGACGAAATTGAACAGCAAGCAAAAATTACTCTAGAGAGTACGAGACAAAAACAAAGCAATAATGGGGCAGCGCCCGAAGCTGTAGACAAACTTTCTCCAAGAGACGGTTTTAGAATAAATTCATTTATTTATGACATGGATGCTCTTGAAGCCAACCTAGACAGAAGAGCAACAGTGTGTAGGAGTGTAGCTGGCAATTTTTCATTTTTGGTTATCCTGCAATCAACCAAGGAACAAATTCATAATGGTGTCGAGATGTTGATGCAAGAGTATCCAAAGGATGTAGACCTCAGTCTAGTCGATGAACACTTGCACTTCCACCTGTACGTCAAGCAAGCTCACCCTGAAAAATAAAATTTCTGCCACCAGGACATGTATGAAATAATATTCCAAGAAAAAATTCAGACAGCTTTTCCAAATGTGGAAACAATTTTCAGATTGTTCCTGTGTTTAATGGTTACTAATTGTAATGGTGAAAGATCATTTTCTAGACTAAAAAGGATTAAGAATTTTCTCCAGTCAACAATGTCACAAGATCGGTTGCCTAATTTTAGCATTCTCTGCATAGAAAAATGATAAACTGCGACTTACTGATTTTAATGACATAATTGATAAATTTGCATTAAAAAAAACTCTAAAGAAACTGTTTTGAGTTTGTATATAGCGTAATGTTTAAACATAGCTATGAATGTTGTGTGTGAATGTCTTCATTAGATCCATACTTTTGTAAACTTATTAAATGTATAAACAATCTTTTTATTAATGCTAAAATTTCAAAAATGTTCTACTTTCATTGTGGGGATAAATGTCACAGAACGTCTGAACGTGCACTTTTGGGTTCTCTCTCACACCTTCAGATCTACGGCAGTATCATTTATTTTTCTTCATTGTCTCACCAATCACTTTTATTTGGCATACATCATGCGTTTTAATTCTTGTTACTCTCCATGTTGGATCAGTGGAGTGAAGTCTCTAACACTCAGCTCCCATAGGAAGTATCTGCTATGGAACTACTTCACACGAGCAACTCCAAAAAGCCAGAAAGAGAAGGATCGGACCTTGACTTCCATACTTGTGACAGATAAAAGTTGTTGGGAAACATGAAGCCTTAAAAAGTAAGCCCGCCTTTATAAATATAGTGACTGAAAAACTTAAGGGACCAGGACTTAAAATACAAAGACTAGAACCCAAAATAATTGGATCACCCGTCATAAGAGAAACTTTCCAAGACCAAGTGTTTCGCAGATTCACCCGTTTTAAAAGGGATTCAAAATTTCCAGACGAAGTTATTCGAGAGCAAATAACATAAATTGCTCGTGTCCATTCTAACCTTTATGAACAGATTGTGTATTTCGAAAACGTTGGGGTAAGTGTAACAATTGTTTTACAAAAGTAATTTGACTTGTTTTATTGTTAAGTTGTTTTATATATATATATATATATATATATATATATATATATATATATATATATATATATATATATATATATATATATATATATATATGTGTGTGTGTGTGTGTGTGTATGTGGATGGCAACCTCAACAGACGAAACTAGTAAATTAGTAAATGACTAAATCAAGCACTGGTGATTTCTTCTAGCTAGACGTGCGGAAAACCGACAGCTGTGAGGAGTTAGGATTACATTGCATGTGCCTAAAGTGTATAATATTTTGTGAGGTATATGCACTTTGTTACTTGTAACTCAGGCAACTAATTATTCGCTGTCCAGACACATTTTTTAAAGTTAATACCCAGATGAATATGTTGATTGTTAATCATCTTCCCTGAGCTACACTGTGTACTCGGGAATTTAATTCTTCTGAGAGATTAACACTGGTGGGTGGACAGCAAGAATGAGCCTGTTAATCGGCAGCCCACAAATGTACTTAGCCGAGACATCTGCTTTCTATTTTGTCTAAACTGTAGGTTACAAGCTATCAGAAGTACTGAAGTTACTGCGCCACCCGTGTGAGAAAAGTACACTCATCACCAAGAAGTGACGAAAACCACAGCTGCAAGGACTCCTTTACATCAGTTAAGTGCTTATAAAAAGGACCAGCAAAAGTGTCATAACTTTCTTACTATAACATCACCTTAAATCTCCGTGAAGAGAAAATTTGATTCGCACATAAAATTTACCAGCAGTTCATTTTTTTTTAATCTGTTAATAATAATTGATTATTACATTTGTTACATGTTGGTTTAAAACTAAACAAACATAGTTGATTCAGTTATTACATATATGAAAGCAAATGTATGAGCCAGAATATTATATATATATATATATATATATATATATATATATATATATATATATATATATATATATATATATATACACACACACATATTTTTATTTACCTCTAAACAGAGCTTTAACACTTTTAGAGCAAATTCGCTGAATTACCTCTGCTGGAGGTTTGAAGGGGCTAAAAACCATTGCTTAAATCCTTCACAAAATTCGACGGACAGATATGAATTAACAAATGTTCAGCACTAAGTAGCATTGTTCTTGACTTCTGAATTATCCTGTGAAATCGTCCGTAAGGTAGAAGCGTCATTAACCTTCTATCTACATTTCTGCCAAGAGTAATCTTGTGCGAAGGTAGACACCTTTGACGACCCATTTACATACTTCTGAGATTTGGCCACTGTTGGACCACTACTACAATGCAGGGGAGGCAATCCATGACGATTGGGGGCTCGTCAGAAATTGAATTCGGATACGCATTTGTGATAAATCATAATTGCTGACCTCGTTTTGACAAGAAATCAAATGGTTAATTTCCATTTAATAGTGTAGTACGTTACGTAATTTATTTTTATTTTTCCCGTCTAAGTAGAAAGTAGCTGTTTACTAATACACGAGAAGGTATAGAAATTAGGTTCACTGGTGGTAGGTTGAGGGAAAGATATGTCTCTGGAGTGAGTAGGTTTCTCTCCTTCAGCCTATCCGTACGATTTTTCTTTGTTTCCAAGACAGTATTTGCCTCCCTATCTAAAATAAGACAGGCCACTCTACACACACAACACCATGTGACAACAAGACACATACATGTGAAAAACTACGGAAAAATGGGTAATGGTATGACCAACACACAAAGATTAATTTTTGTTGTTTATTTATCACTAAACTTTTTGCAACATCAAATACCCAAAGATATCAAGAATAATACATATCGTGGAAATTGAAGGTTGGCACTTGCTTACAGGAATAAACAATTTTGGTGCGAGATAAGACCAAGTTAAAAAAAAATATATCAATTAACTTAATAGATCTTTCTCCAGCAAAAATAAAATCATCACACACTCTCTCACTCAGTAGCCAACTCTCAATCTCTTACCTTTTGTCTTTCACTTGTGGGTCTGTGGTATACATTGTTTTATAGAATATCCCTCAAAATATTTTTTGACTGTGATTAGTGTACCAACTCGAGCTGTTCGAGCCCCAGTTCGTACCAAAAAAAAATACTAATGAGGTGAACGCCGAATTTGCTAAAGTCCTCGCTAAATCCTGGTAGGGGTATAAATTCTAAAAGTTATTGTCACTGTTCTAAACTATCCACTTTTTCTCCGATGGAGGTGTCCAGAAGGGAAGAATAAATCTAGATACAGGACTTACACCTAGATAACGCCGGTGCTACAACGCTAGCCGTCTATGGGGCGAGCGGGGGTGAACAAGCTTCAGGTTCCCGCTCGGTCTGGAATTCTATCTGGGTACAGGTGTAAATACAAACAGGTGACCAGTGCGAACAATCGTTATGATTTTGACCATTGAAGTGAGGTGAGGCTCCCAGTATCCTGATAACACTGGCTAACAAAAAAAATTTTTTTCTTTCTCTAAGATTTTTTCAGGTCAATATTAATGCGCTGTTTTTAAATCTGCAAACCGTTTTTCTCTATCAGGTCGGGATCTCTAGAAATACGCAATTGAAGTTTTTTAACAACGCATACAGTATTACAACATCATTCGTACAAGAAGTATAACAGTTATGTAGGCTTGAATTTCTTTGCAGTCGACTTTCGTCGGTGAATGGCATGTGGTACATCGCGATGAAGCATCCAACAATAATTGGCAAGCATGGTCACACTCCACCGTCCTTGATAACGTGACTCAATTACGGCGATATCTTGATGGAATCGTTCTCCATGTTCATCGCTGACTTCGCCAAGGTTGTCAGGGAAAAAGTCAAGATGCGAATCGAGCAAATGGATTTTGAAGGACATGTTACAGCCCATAATTCCGTATGTATCTATGCACTGCTTAACAATGTGCACATAGTCGACAGATTTGTGACTTCCCAGAAAGTTATCGACGATCGATTTAAATGCCATTCATGCGCGAAGTTCACTACCATGTAACAAGTTCTCGAATTGTTTGTCTGCAATAACTTTCATAATCTGGGGTCCTACAAAAATACCTTCCTTTATCTTTGCATCGCTAACTTGCGCAAACTTTTCTCGAAGATAAGTGAAAGCTTTGCTCGTTTTATCTAACGCTTTTACGAAATTCTTCATGAGCCCCAACTTTATATGTAACGGTGGTAAAATGATGCTGTCTTTGTTAACTAATGGCTCGTGTATTACATTTTTATGCCCGAGCTGCATACAATCCCTGATAGGCCATACCTTTCTTGCATAATATTCCTGTCTGTTGCGGCTGTCCCATTCACATAGGAAGCAACAAAATTTAGTATACCCAGTCTGCATGCCCGTGAGAATTGCAATGACCTTTAGGTCTCCACAAATCCGCCATTGGTAGTCATTGTACTTTATTTTTGCCAAAAGTATAGACATATTGTCATAAGTTTCTTTCATATGAACAGAATAGGCGACTGGAATTGATGAAAACTAATTTCCGTTATGCAATAACACGGCTTTTAGACTAGTCTTGGAAGAGTCGTTGAAAAGTCGCCATTCGTTGACTATGTGCTCATGACCGAGGTGCACCATTAGACCATTTACATCTTTGCACTAGCAAATGTTATCATCCATCTCAAAGTATTGAACAAGTTCTCTGTGTCTATGACGAAATTTAGATATCGGAGTATTGCTCGCTAAAAGATTCCATTCTTTGAGTCGCGAACCGAGTAATTCCGCTTGTCCTTTGGTAAGAGCGAGATCACGTATTAGATCTGAAAGTTCTGAATGGTTAATTAAGTGAACACCATCATTCACCGGTATATAATCCGAGTCAGAATTAGTTTCTAAAGCATGTAAACTATCACTTTCTGATGGTTCATTCACGTCCAACGGATATTGTTCTGGTGGAACTGAGATCGGACACGTGATTGGATCATGAGGCACTGGTTTCGAAACCGATTCAATATTTGGATAAACCACAGACTTTCTAGTTTTAAAAGTGAAACCATGGATATTTGTCAAGCAGAAGTAACAATCAGTAGCGTGATTTGTCGGTTCACGCCATATTACTGGCACTCCAAAAGGCATCGACTTATGCTTTGGCGATTTTCGTAACCAACCTGCCAATGTATTTGCACAAGTCGAACAAACTGCATTTGGCTTCCAAGATTTATTTGCATCATCAACTTTCGAATCGAAATAAAGTTCATATGCTTTCTTTAGTAATGGTGTACAGTTTTTCTGGTGAACACGATCGGTAAAATATCCGCACACGTAACAGAACAGATCAGCCGAATTTCTACAACTTCTAGAAGCCATATTTCGCTCAGAATTATTTCAAAATACAGTAACTATTTGAAAAATAGCGTAACATATGTCATGTATCTTTTAGCAGTATAAAAAGTAGAATTACTTTGCATTTTATTAATTTTTAATACGTTATATAGTAAAAATGAAACGGAGCAAATAACGGTTTCCCAAAAATATTTTTATTCACAAATATCTTAAGAACCAGATGTGATAGAGATAAACGGATTTCAAATTTGAAATCAGCGCAAGGAACTGACCTAAGAACACTTATTCTTATATAAGAAAGAAAAATGTTGTTTGTCAGTGTAATCTGTTTGCTCCGAATTTTAAGGATGATGATGATGGATTTTAACGAGCGACTCTTTGGCAGAGTGCCGGTCCTGCACAGTGTATCGACTAGGTACTCCACTTGAATACAACTGTCAGGTGTCTGGGAAAAAAATGAGGATATCAGATCTATGCCGCTGTGGGCTGTTAAAAATAATATCCTGGATTTGGTAAGTCCAGTCGTTATAACTTACAGTCAGAAGATATCATCAGGCTAGTAGCCTTATAGATCTTACACGATTGTTAATAGATAATTTATATGTACCGATGTACAAGTACACACATTATAAAATAAATACCGCTGGTTGTCCACTTGGGGATCAGGTCAGAATCCAGATTGAAATCTCCGCGAAATCACGTATACACAGTATTCCATAAAAAATGGTTTTAGGCCTTCGCACTAGAATTTTCAAATTCTGACTGACGACTGATGGCTGATTTTTTTTAAACAGCAGTATATATATATATATATATATATATATATATATATACATATCTATATATATATATATATATATATATATATATATATATATATATATATATATATATATATATATATAATGGCGTTACTTCGCACTCCCGTGTTCGACAAAATTCAGGAGTTAGAGTTCCTAAGATGAAAGGCTTTGCGTCACGGTCTCTCTCTCTCTCTCAGAGTGTTGTGTCTAGATTTTTGTCTGAGATCAAAAGTCTTGTGCTTTCAAACGGGGACTAGGAGAATTTCTAGAATTCCCTGGGTGAATTTCAAAGGTTCTGTTAAGTTTCTCTTACGTGCTGTCTAGCTGTCCAGTGGTCAAGTATTATATGATTGACAGATGAGCTCGCGTGAGTGGAAAGAAGTATAGACATAGCGGGATATATTTCCTGCGATGACTGACAGGTCAAAGAAGATTGTAGACACCGCATTTGCCAGTGTTTCAACAAATGAGGGCGGGGACAAAAGGGTTAGCAGAAGAAAGACAGGACAGGTAGTTTTAATGCAAGTTTGAGCTAGCAAATCAGAGAGTAGCTATTAGGTTACAATAGGCTGTTCGATTACTGTAGACTCTTTTTCCATTACACGTCACCAATACTGACATAAATTTTTACTGAAAGTGTATTGTTAGTAATTAGTTTAGTTAGATCTTGCAATAAATACATAAATAAGGTGATATATTTTAAGAGTAAAATAATAATTCATAAAATCAAAACATCTCTAAAAATGGGAGCCGCGGTAGCATAGTGGTTAGTGAACTGGCTTCCTAGCTCAGTGGTCTATGGTTCGATCCCCAGATGAGGTGGGATATTTTAGGCCGCAAACGGCTCCTGGATCGACCCAGCCCCAACTGGGTACTAGAGCAATTCTGTGAAGGTAAGGCGTCCGGTGTGATGCTGACCACATCACTTCTAGTGTGCCGATGGTCAAGAAAATATGGGCCTAACATCATATTCCCAATATGCTTCAATATGCGTGTAACGGGATCCTGTACCTTTCCCTCTCTAAAAATATATGGAAGAGGAAAACACTTTCCATCGCTGAAGCCTTATTTATGTTGTTGGTGTTGTGTATTAGATACTTTTAGTCAACTAGTATTTTGACATTAGAGCGGATAATTTTATTTTAGTTAGTAGCAACTGCATTTTTCGTGTCGCCTGTAAACAATCTCCTTGCACAGCATGGCCGAATCACAAAACCTTAACTTCTTTTATCTGAACATTGGTAGGGAACTTGACATGACAGGCTAAACTGTGACAGATGTTGTGCTTAGTTCAGTTTTTATTTTAAAAGGGGGGGAGGGAGAGCTATAGGGCACTTTAAGTCAAAATAGCAGAAAAATGAATATTGGGATTAGTCTAAACTAGTATAGTTTATATTTCCCTGAATCTAAATCAATGAAAATTATTTTTCAGAATAAAAACATTTTTCTGGTCGTGGTATTCTTCTGGTATTTCTACTCTAGTCAGAGTACGCTTCCCGCTTCCCTTAACCCTTGCTTTCTGGTTGAATTCGTTTTAGCTATTTCTTCTCAATGGCAGTTTGTCTTCAGGTCTAATTACTTCTGATTATTCTCTTCATCTGTCTCCTGGACTCGTTTGTGAAAGGGGTCCTGTCTCCTGGACTCGTTGATGAAAGGGGTCCTGTCTCCTGGACTCGTTGGTGAAAGGGGTCCTGTCTCCTGGACTCGTTGGTGAAATGGGTGCTGTCTCCATCTTGGCTTAATTGCGTCTCTCTTGTTCTCGTCATCGTTGTTCTGTGACGTGGTACCCACTTTTCATTTCTCTCCCCCGTAGCCAACTGCTCTGAGAGTATTGCTTTCCTTCTTATAGCCAACATATTTTTCTCTATTTTACGTCATGCCGGACCGTATGTCACTACTACTCCTGTGACAAACATTCAATGTAAAACTGTAACAGATCACGACTATTGTACTATACTGATTAATGTATTCATTACAATTATATCAGCTCTTTATACGTTTTGAGAAACTACATTTATATGCTGAATTTCTCCAGGCTGGAATCATTGTATTATTGATCATTGTTTGTCAAGTTTTCTTAATATTAGAAATGTTCCTTCAGTTTTTTCTCCCCCTCAGATTGTTGTTATTAGATGAATATAGTAATTCATCAGAATCATCTTAGTAGTTTTCATCTTATTAGAATTGTGACTCCAGAATGTTGAATGTTTTATAAATCATGCATCAAACAAACGTTCTCTATGATTGACTTGATAATCTCCACTTCCTTAACGAATTTACATAATTTTAATTATTTCCCCTTTGTACTTGATAAGATACCGCGCTAAATATGTCAGTACCAGTATTCTCACTGAAGTTCAATACTCCTGTGGGGAAAGAGGGAGGGAGGGGGGGGGAAGAGGGGGTGGGGGTTGAAATGTGAATTATGATGACGACCAGTATTCTAAGGTTCATTCATGTAAATACTGTATTCTCCGATTCATTCATGGAAATACTGTATTCTCAGGTTGAAACATGTAAATAGTGTATTATCAGGTTTATTCACAGACATACTGTATTCTCAGGTTCATCATCGTAAATACTGTATTCTCAGATTCATTAATGGAATTACTGTATTCTCACGTTGATGCTCGTAACTAATGTATTCTCATGTTGATGCATGTAAATGTTGTATTCTCAGGTTGTTGCCCGAAAATGATGTATTCTCAGCTTGATGCACGTAAAAACTGATTTCAGGTTGATGCACGTAAATGTTGCATTCTCAAGTTGATGGACGTAAATATTGTACTCTCAGGTTGATTCACGTAAATATTTTATTCTCAGGTTGTTGCACGTAAATGATGTATTCTCAAGTTGAAGCACGTAACCATTGTATTATCAGGTTGATGCAAGTAAATATTCAATTATGAGGTTGATGCACGTAAATAGTTTATTCTCAGGTTGATGCGCGTACACATAGTATTCACAGATTCATGCACGAAAATATTGTATCCTCAGGTTGTTGCACGTAAATTCTGTATTCTCAGGAGGATGCACGTAAATGTATTTTCATGTTGATGCACGTAAATACTGTATTCTCAGGTTGATGCACGTATATACTGTATTCTCAGGTTGATGCACGTAAATATTGTATTATCGGGATGATGCACGTAAATACTGCATTCTCATTGTCGTGAGAAATTCTAATCCACATATATAAATTAAAACGTAAATGTAAAGCCTAACAAATACATTTAATAAAAGGAAAGAAGAATGGTAAAGAACAGTGTTGTCACAATGACTGTACTCGAAATCCCCCTTGTTTTCTCCTTCGTCTGCAAATTGTAACGTTTCACGTTGATAGTAAAAGCCTACTGCTTCAATACCCGCTTTCTACGAAAAAACGTATACTGCCTTTCTAAGAAAAACCTTGAGATACGCAGCTGACCTAGATTTAAAATTCCATTCATGTCATTTTATACACTACGTTACCAAAAACGAAAGACAGATGGACTAAGGATAGAAAGAAACGGAGGGGCTGAAAGCCGGGACGCATGCAACACTAAACACGCGTCTCGCTATACAATTACTACCATCACGCGTGTAAGGCCACAAGCACTCATCATCATTCATCTCAACCCATAACCCGTCATGGGTCGTAGGGGTGCCATGGTGGAAGCATCAGCAGACAGGGTCCTCCACTGCTCTCTATTCTCAGCAATGCGTACAAGTGTGGAGAAACCGTGTCCTGCCCATTCTTTGATGTTATCAGCCCAGGATTTTCTTTGCCTTCCTCTTCTCCGTTTACCTTCGACTGTTCCCTGGAGGATCGTTTTCGAAAGGGAGTCATGACGAGTTACATGCCCAAACCAGGCAAGCTTTCGACGTTTCACTATTGACAAAAGTGGTTCTTGATGGCCTGCATAGGTGTTTATCTTCTCTCTAACATAGACATTTGTTTTGTGCTCTTTATAACAAATGCGCAAAATTCTTCTATAACATTTATGCTCGAAAGCCTGAATCCTTCGCTCCGTATCTGCAGTGAGTGTCCAGCCCTCACACCCATACAAGCACTAGCCTTTTTCAAATCGATGGTGATAAAAAACACTACCCATACGAGTTAGGTTTTAAAAACTTACAAAACGCTTATTAGGAAACATGACATTATACTGGTTTACGTTTGAAAACATTACAGTACCCAGACACCACATCGTATTCGAAGTGAACAGGAGGTAGAAGAAAATGCATATTTTGAACGCAGCCACTTAGCTCCTTTAAATTTATATATTTGGGTTCCTTAGGACTTGCTGACAAAGAATATGTTAAACGTTAAGCAAAGAGTCTAGGAATTAACAAATTATAGCCAAAAGAAATAGTGAGGGATGTCAGACAACACCAAAATCAGAATCGCTCAGTGGCAGATTTTCAAACCACCATTGTACGGAAAATAGGTCCCCATGTTAAAACCTATTTGATTGGATAGAAGTAAATGTAAGGCTAAACACGATTAGTCGGACTATAAATACTATCTTTTGTTGTTAGGGGAGACGGAAGGAAGAATAATTTTTTTTTCAAAAGCTGTGTAAACATGGCACGATTGGTTAGACCCGCCAATATAGTCAATCAGAGTCGTCAGGTCAGCACCACATTTTCAAATAAACTTACTAAAGAACCAGTGCGTTGAGCGCCAGTGCATATTTTTTCTAAATAAAAGCCTGGGACATCGGCAGATCGAAATTGTGCTATATTCATTGCCATTCAACGTAACTGTGTATTATTCCATGAATTGTGGTAAGCTTGAAATATTTAATATCTTTTAATGAAAATTGAATGTAAATTGATAATTTATGTCTGTATATACGTGTGGTTCAGTAGCGAACATGAGGTAAAGCCTATATAGTGCTCCAACCTGAACAGAAGGTGTCGGAGGAAAGTAAAACTACATGGAATTGCCAAACAGTACACTGACACCTATCTTATTGACTAGAAAGAAATAATGCTGGAAATGCAGAGGCGTAGTAACCATTAGGGAGGAGTATACTGGTGAAAATTGTTTCAGATGAAGATAGCAGTTGGCCTACCGCTCTGAACTCAGTGTTTGTTATGTATTGTGTTCAGTCTGGAGATTTATTATAAATTAGTTCTGAAATAGGAGGTACAACCTTCTTGCTTCAGGGACCGTGGTCCAAAAGTTATTGAGCAGCACCTGGTCTGAGCTTTGCTGAACCTAGAGGATGACAGCATACTCCTGGGTCCAGATAGTGACCAGTGAGGTGTCTCCAGAACACAGGGAGGCTGTAGAGCAGAGGATTCTTTTCCTGCCGATATCCCGAAAGATAAGCGTCTGTGGCCAGAGGAGCTCAACATTATGCCCCCCCTCAAAATCTGACTTTATAATAAAACAGAGGGAAAATACAGTGTTTAAATTGATAGGAACTGTGAACTTTTCCCCATACTATTTCCCAGTTAAACAAACACTTGAAGTCATGATGACAAATAACAACATAGCTTGAAAAAACAAAACCAGTATTACCTCATATTACTACTACACAACTGAAACACATAGGATAATATTAATAAAATATGTCACTACAAGGTTCATATTGCTAAATTCTGTACATATAAATTGTAATTACAATTGATTGTGATTCCTGGTTCACTTTGTAGTTGAATCAGGACATATATACTAGTGACAGTAATTAATACATATTTATATTTGAAACTTTACCAGTGCCTCATTTAAGATAGTCTTATAGAGTGTTAAATGTGTGTGAGTGTCACAGTGTTGTACAGTGTTGTGGAATAAATTAAATTGTTTACCTGTCTGTTGTTGTTGTGACTTACACTTCATCATATACATACCCTAGACATTTAACGTAGTCATCACAATATTCCAGAATAATTCTGACTGAGGTATAATGTGGTAGCAAGTAAGGTTATCTGTAAAACACTACACCTATTAGATACAGATACCTTCACAGCTGATCTCAGTCAGTACACTAAGTCCCCTATAAATATTTATAACATCCCACTTTACCACACTCATGTTAATGATCCTCTCCTGTAGCGCCTCGTGAGAAACGGAATATCTTGGCTTGCGAAGTTGGCACGCTCCGTCTTCCGTCTCAGTAAGAATTGAAATGCCCTGTGCTATTGGTTGTCATGGAAATGGACGCCTGTATTGCTACATTCCTATTTTAGTAATGAGCACCAAATCTAAAAAAGCCAAACTTTACTCTTATAAACATTCAAAACGTGTAAAGATTTCAAGTCATGAGAATACGACATGTTCACATTTATGTGTAAAAAACTACAGATGTCCGTCTCGCTGTTAGTGTCATACCTGAGTGCGAATAGTGTCATAGTGAATGACATGAAGGGAGTGAAGTAGACATATAAAGACCTAGAGCTGATGACGTCATACAGGAAGACATGGTGTAAGTTTGTTGTAGGTCTATACTCCTTTAGGAACTGTAGGTCAATGACAGAGTTAATCGATGAATATGACGGTAATCAAATGTCAACGCTAATTTAGGCCATCCACGTTACGTCTTTAATCGATTGGTGAAGCTATATTGGGAAGTCCTATATGTTAGTTAGATAATGTTTGTATGTAACTGGAGACAACAACCAAAAAGCTACAGACTTTCATAAATGGGTGCTCCATCCTCTTCTTCTCATTAGCTAATGTTATCGGCGACAGAGCACGTTCCTCGTACCTCCGGCGATGATTCTATTTTGAAACTTTATTCATGAAACATCCGGTCACCCTGATATGATCACCATACCAGGAAAGAGGCAAGGGATGTCCCTCAGCGAGTCCTTCTGCCTGTTGCCGCCTTGCTCGCCCGCCGGACATCCAATTTTAACGGTTGCTCACCCAGCAACCATTCAGTCCCTCGGCACATTGGAAAAAACCTTGGACTTGGGGTCATTCTTTATGACTACGATGTTAAAGCGTACTTTAAACGTTTTTATGCCTGCTTTAGACGTGGTGACTTAACCAGTGACGTTACGAACACCTCAAGGAGGCACCGGAAATAATCTCATCGCGAATTTCCGTTAGCAACATACTTTTACCGTGCTCCACAGCTTTCGTGATGAAGTAGAAATGTATCCACTTACTACTTAGATTACGTAGATCCAAGAAAGGCAACACCGGAAAACTAAAAGTGCCACAAACGTCAAAACATTCCTTCAAAAACGGTAACGATTAAAATGTGTCCGCCACACTGAAACAGGAACCGGAAACATACCCGGAAATACTGTATTCTCAGATTCATGCACGGAAATACTGTATTCTTGGATTCATTTACGTAACTACTGTATTCTTAGGTTCATACCCGGAAATATTGTATTCTCAGATTCATTCACGGAAATACTGTATTTTCTCAGATTCATTCATGCAAATACTGTATTCTCAGGTTCTTAGACATAAATACTGTATTCTCAAGTTCATAGACATAAATACTGTATTCTGAGATTCATTCACGAAATTACTGTATTATCACGGTGATGCACGAAATACTGTTTCTCATGTTGATGCACGCAAATATTATATTCTCTGGTTGATGCACGTCAATATTGAATTCTCAGGTTAATGCACGTAAATGTATTCTTAGGTTGATGCGCGTAAATGTTGAATTCTCTAATGGATGCAGTAAATGTTGTATTCTCAGGTTGAAGCACGTACATGTTGTATTCTCCTGTTGATGTACGTAAAAACTGTATTCTTAGGTTGATGAACGTAAATGTTGTATTCCCATGTTGATGCACGTAAACATTGCATTCTCAGGTTGATGCACTTAAATGTTGTATTCTCAGGTTGATGCACGTAAATGTTGTATTCTCAGGTTAATGCACGTAAGTATTGTATTCTCAGGTTGTTGCCCATAAATGTTGTTTTCTCATGCTGATGCACGTAAATACTGTATTCTCAGGTGGATGCATGTAAGATTTGTATGTTCCTGTTGATGAACGCAAATACTGTATTCTCACGTTGTTGCACGTAAATGCTGTATTTTCAGGTGTATGCACGTAAATGTTGTATTTTCATGTTGATGCACGTTTTCAAGCAATTTAGGGCTGATCTCTTCTTCACTACGGCAGTAATTAGTTACATTTGTTGCACGTACTGATTACCTTGAATTTTGGAGAGATCGGCAAATTGAATTATCTCTTATCAACAGATATTTGGTATTTAAATCTATTCGACCCTCCCTTTTGGTTATAATTCATCACATTTGCTTGGCGCTTCACAGCTTTGCGGAGATTAACGCAGGTAAAACCCATATGGGCCTGGTCAGTTTGCGCATAGTTTTTTTTTGCTCAAGCCGTCCCAGGCAATAAGATTACTCACCCGTAGACGGAGGCATACATGTATTCGGCAGACACGAACGACATAATCGTTTCCTGTCCGACCTTTACGAACAGATTACTTTAGATAAAAGTAAAATGTTGTATTGCAGAGAAGGCAATCGGATGTTTTATTGCCATATGTGGGAGAAGTGACCTTTTGCATCACGCACATAATTTTCCAAGTGGAATAATTTTGAATTATTTCACCTAAATATGCACTCTTAAAACGATTGGCGGGAGTTCGAAATAGATGACCCACCGAGTTATTTATTGTACCCTGCGAAAAACGTAACAAAAAAACTGCGGCAAAGGGCCATATAAACTGACCATTTAGCAAGATTAGATCACTGTGAGAATTGCTTGCCAAGACGACTACCAGACTGCCAGAGTTAAGACTAGAATCAGCTCCATTAATCAGATCGGACCTTTGTTTGAGCATCTTGCGGACTTAGAACCCAGGAGAACTCTACTATTTTAACAAGTAAACCAGAATCTGAGGAAACTGAAAACACAGAGCCAGATTGGGAATTTATTGTTAAAGTACCGACCCCCAAGGACACGTGTAAAAGGCATCTGCAAATGCCTTAAACTACTTCCCTGAGCAAACCTTCTGTGAGCCAAGATTGGCGTAAGTTGTACATGTTAGATTCTATATTTTTCATTACATGTGAACTAATATGTATATATTGCCTTGTGAATATTAATATGTGAAAATTGCTTGTGGATGTCCAAGTCATTTGAGGCTGGCAATCTCAGCATAGAGAATTATTTTTTAATGAACCATCACTGCATGGGCTGGTGACTGCTTTATTGCTACTTTCTTACAGAGAACTAAAATGCATAGGTAGTCCCAAGTTCCACATGAAGCTAGGAGGGAGAGAGGAAAGAAATGATGTACATTCTAATTATAATATTACATTTTCAATCCAGTGTAAATGTCTTTGTAAACATAATCACTTTAAAAAAATGAAAGCATATTCAATCTATATTGTGAACATGTGTCAACCAGTGTTGATGTAAATAAAAACAAATTCTATCTATACTAACCTTTTTCATCTGAATGTAAAGTAAATAAAAAGCTATCCAATTTAAATGCAAAGAAAGTTTTCTTTCAAGCGATTAAGCTTAATTCTCATCGAGGGTAAAGTCTGAGATAGATGGGATTGTGAAATGGGAAGAGGGGACACACACGCATATGTCGGGACACTCAATACTCAGAGTGTATATGTTTCTTTTCTTTTGCCATACTAGTTGGTGGTACCAATTGAGGGTATTGTCCCTGGAATACGAAAGATACAAGTGGCCTGTAGTCGAAGCTAGCATACGTTTGCTGAAGGTTTATGTTACTTAAGAGCTGAAGTGATGATGATGGTGGTGACACAACTAGTTTCAGTGTAAGTATCTGACAGACCAAACGAACTAACCAAAGAATATTTTAATCACTATGATAACTTAAGCATTACCGTCTATTTACAAAACTGCGATGAAAGAAACGGCAAGGTAGAAGAAAAGATTTAAATGCGACTTACTTGGACAAAGGGCAAAGAAAACATTACGTCCGCATTGTCGTCCATACGGACAACCGAGCAGAAAAAGGAGAAATAAATTGAACATATAAACATGAGACGACCCATCAGCGGAAATAGACCTGGAAGCAGACATAAAAGGGGCGAAGAAGACATGTAAACAACCTTGTCATGAGACAGGAAGACCTGGCAAATGTCTGTTAAAGACCTATATTCCTTGGTTGGCAGAAGGGTGATATTAATGTAAATATCCGATATCGCCTTCATTGATTTCAGTCTGGACAAAAGGACTACTCGAAAAGATCAAGGAAAGGGACGAGGTCCTTAACTTATCTTTGCCCCTGATGAAGGTTTTGTGGTCGTCGCGTAGTTCTTTTATTTGCCATTTGACCCAGTATAGACACATTATAGACACATTATCTATTTTAGTTTACCCATCAGATTATCATCGTATTACCACATTCCCCTTCATGTTTTTAAGGTTAAGAGTGGCAGTACATTTTAAGTTAAAATAGGAGGAAAAATTATCATTCGGATTAGTGCATACTCTGAAACTGTGTGTAGTTCTGAATCTAAATATGTCAAAATTATTTGTCAGAACACATTTTAAGTAAGTGTATTTTGATTTTGCAACTTTTGATTTCTTAAAAAATTGAGCTTTAACTACGAATAAAATAATGAAATTCTCAGAACTTTATTAATTCTACTATGCAAATTTTCATATAACTTGCTTATTTGTTAGCCAATCAAAAATTGTCATATAACTCGCTTGTTTGTTAGTCAATCAAACATTTTCATATAACTTGTAAACAGTTAGTCAATCAATACTTTTCATATAACTTGCTTATTTGTTATTCAAGCACACATTTTCATATAACTTGCTTATTTGTTAGTCAATCAAATATTTTCATATAACTTGCTTATTTGTTAATCAATCACAAATTTTCATATAACTTGCTTATTTGTTAGTCAATCACAAATTTTCATATGGCTTATTTGCTAGTCAATCACAAATTTTCATACAGCTTGTTTGTTAGTCAATCAAAAATTTTCATATAACTTCTTTATTTATTAGTCAATCACAAATTTTCACATAACTTGCTTGTTTGTTAGTCAAGCACAAATGTTCATATAACTTGCTTTTTTGTTAGCCAATCACAAATTTTCATATAACTTCCTTATTTGTTAGTCAATCACAAATTTTCAAATAACTTGCTTATTTGTTAGTGAATCACAAATTTTCATATAACTTGCTTATTTGTTAGTCAATCACAAATTTTCAAATAACTTGCTTATTATTTAGTGAATCAC
Source organism: Oreohelix idahoensis (assembly GCA_024509875.1). Taxonomy (NCBI): domain Eukaryota; kingdom Metazoa; phylum Mollusca; class Gastropoda; order Stylommatophora; family Oreohelicidae; genus Oreohelix; species Oreohelix idahoensis. Next base: position 80,335 of record JAMPIV010002958.1, read on the forward strand.
AAATTTTCATATACCTTGCTTATTTGTTAGTCAATCACACATTTTCATATAACTTGCTTGATTGTTAGCCAATCACAAATTTTCATGTAACTTGCTTATTTGTTAGTTAATCCCAGATTTTCATATTAGTTGCTTATTTGTTAGTCAATCACAAATTTTCATATAACTTGCTTATTTGTTAGTCAATCACAAATTTTCATATAACTTGCTTATTTGTTAGTCAATCAACACTTTTCATATACCTTGCTTATTTGTTAGTCAATCTCAAATTTTCATATAACTTGCTTATTTGTTAGTCAATCACAAATTTTCATATAACTTGCTTATTTGTTAGTCAATCACAAATTTTCATATAACTTGCTTATTTGTTAGTCAATCAACAATTTTCATAACTTGCTTATTTGTTACTTAATCACAAATTTTCAAATAACTTGCTTATTTGTTAGTCAATCACAAATTTTCATATAACTTGCTTGATTGTTAGCGAATCACAAATGTTCATGTAACTTGCTTATTTGTTAGTTAATCCGAAATTTTCATATTACTTGCTTATTTGTTAGTCAATCACAAATTATCATATAACTTGCTTATTTGTTAGTCAATCACAAATTTTCATATAACTTGCTTATTGGTTAGTCAGTCACAAATTTTCATATAACTTGCTTATTGGTTAGTCAATCAACAATTTTCATATAACTCGCTTATTTGTTAGTCAATCAACAATTTTCATATAACTTGCTTATTTGTTAGTCAATCAAACGTAAGACCAACAAGGATGGACGTATAAGAGGGCGCATCCGTCATGTATACAACCAGTGCGCAAGAGGAACTATTAGCATTCATACCCATCGACATTTGCTGAGGGAGACTGATCACCTATGGGTTTGCCCAGAGTGCAATGACGTCAATTCTGATTAACATTAACATGAACCCTTTGTGAAAATGGGTTTTATGTTGGTAATCTCTCAATCCTTTGGAACGGTCTTTTATCGTCACACTGTCTGTAGGATCCTTATGGGTAATGGGCCACCTGCTGCTCCCATGTACGTAACCATTTCTGGTGTTAAACCATCATGACCTGCTGCCTTACCCACTTTGAAATTCTCCAGTGCAGACTTCAGTTCTTCCATCTTGATACCGTCGTCATCACCATTAGTTTCCTCTTCTGTGGTAGTGGTTCTCATTTCTGAGGCTTGAATTTGCTCAGTCAATGAGATCTGAGAAATATTCTTTCCATCTTTCCATCACTTCCTTTGGGTAGTAAGCAATCTGTATTCTTTATCTTCTATAAATTAAAGAGGGCCCCTTCATGTTCTTTAGGGTCATTTAGAACCATTTTTTTGTTGTTGTTGTTGTTGCGTACACCCGCTATTACTCGAGGCAAAATCTCAGGTCAGTATGTCTAACCTGAGACTGATTTTTACGTGAGTATCCCTTTTTTTCTTGTACAGAGACAGGTGTCTCTCGCCATCCAGGCAGATACTCGCCGATTTCGGAGGTACCCATTAGAGCTGGGTCGGCTCAGGAGCCACCAGTCCCTGGTCGACGACACTCTTTCAAATGTGCTCGCCCAGGGCTCGAGTTAATCCTGTCCAAATCCCGGTCAACGAAAAATCTTCAAATGTCCTCGCCGGATCTGATCCTGGGTCACCCGGTCGCCAGCGCAATTTGGCAACCACTACACCAGCGTGGCTCCCAGAGCAATTTCTGGTTTTATTGAGCATCTTTTTCTAGCTTTTCTCCAAATGTTTTTTTTTTCAGAATTTCTGCTTTGCTGCTAGCACCTTATTCTTTGCATCTGTTATGGGTGTCACATATTCCCTATATTTCCAAGTTTTCCCTGCTGTGTTATTAGCTTCATCATCACCAGCACTGAGGTATTGCTTTCATGCCTTTTTTCTTTTCTCTTTGACGTCTTCTGTCAAACTGATCTTTGAAACATATTCTGTTGATGCAATTAGGAAAAATATCTCCAGGGAGGTAAGCAGCATTACTAATACAAAGTCTTCAGTGAAGTACAAATTAGTTCCCCCTTTTCAGTGGACTGCTCAGTGGACAATTGTATCTACCATGGACGGGATTGGCTGACGTGCTTCTTCCTATACCTTCACGAGTGACAAACCTAACATTTTATAACAGTCTTTAGCTAGAGCTAACGTAGCATGGTCGCTTCTTACGTTCACACATTTACCAATGTATTAGGTGGACTTGAGTATATTGCAAAATTCAATGTTAATTTTTACAATATAAAGCTTTTGATAGTAATGAAAAGTAGGATGCAATCTCTTGCCTACAAGCTGAGAGTAGTTCCCAATGACCTATTTTAACCATCATGTCTGAGATTCACCTTCCATCCCATAATTTTAACGTTAATATTTATTTGGAGATTTAAAAACAAGTAAATGTAGTCCTATAGCAGATACGACCGTAGGGGATTGAAGTGTTAGAGACTTCTTTATACTAGGTCTAGCATCGAGAGCTGGAGGTGACTAGTTCCTCTCCTTGCTGCCGTTTTCTTCCCTAACTCAAGAGCAAAGTCAGGTACCCATTTACAGCTGGGTAGAATAGAGCGTGTTGACACTGTCAATTGAAACCTGGGACCTTTGCTGCACGAAACCAGCGCTCTAACCACTATGTCTATCGGACGCACTTTGGAGATTAGAGGACCGAAACACTTAGTAGACGGGTGGACTTCTGATGATCAGATTGTCTACTGTTGTATTGCTGTGTACAAAGTTCCCTATCATCTTGAATCTATTTGACTTCTGTTCATAATGTGTTCTTGTATCAAACTAAAACATCGAAAACACATACCCAAAACAAATGGACAAAAAAAAAATCATTGGAGTGGTCTTTCAGAAAATAATTTGATACGACTTATTAACAGAAAGAATGAGGATATCTTGACAAATGTCAGCGTTTACATTCAAATACAGCTACGGTCTGGAAACAAATAATATTTATTAACTTAAAAGTAAATTTGCGTAGATCAGGGATTGATAGTCCAGGGGCTGTAATGATCTACTTTAAAAACATTAAGCTTTCTAAAGATTTACCATGATCAAATCATGTATGTGGTCAGGTTTCAGAGAATCTAGAATTTAGAATAAATCCAACCTATATGTATGTTTTATCTCTGCCACATGATCTGTTGCCAGCAGTCTCATGAAAGCGGTGACAAATTTAAACTAAATATTTGACCGAAAGTTAACTACACTTCAAAGAAAAGATTGATTTCTATCTTATACAATTCCCGAATAAAATGACCTTCAGTAAGCTAACTTGCTGGTTTGTTTTCACTGGAATGCGATAACATACATTTAAAACATGGGAACACCGCGCTATTAAGTTCCCTCGGGGTAGTTCAAAATCTACCTATGTCAAACATCCCCCCCCCCCTTTTTTTTACGTCACCTAGAGATCTACCAAATGAGACCTTGGGATATATCGGTGGTCAAGATCGACCGGTTGCCAACCCGTGGCGTAGACAAATCAAACTCGATGGGTAAAAAAAACAAACAAACAAAATTTGCTTCGATTTGGCGAGGCGCATCCGTTCAACTTAAGCGGTTATATTAGGGCGCATGCCCAAATACAAAAGATTTTCAGGTCTTGAAACAGATTGACTCATATGGATACATTAAACTATGCATTAAAATTAATATTATTTCAGATCCATATTAAGCCTTGAAAAAAAAATTGACAAAAATTGTGCTGAAAAAAAAAAAAATCAAAGATAACTTAAACCCCCCCACCAAAAAAAAAGGAAAAAAAAATCTTTGAGCAAAGGAACTTAAAAATGTTTGGCAGCATATAAAAAAAAAATTACAAAAGTATTAAAAGTGTTAAAACAATATTGAAATTTGCTTCTAAACTTTTATTGGTTTTCCAGCAAGAATTATTTCCCATACCTACAATATAAACCATTTATTAATTCCCCGGATATAATTCATCGTCCGCGATCATTTACTACATTTGCATCCTATCTATCTATCTATCTATCTATCTATCTATCTATCTATCTATCTATCTATCTATCTATCTATCTATCTATCTATCTATCTATCTATCTATCTATCTATCTATCTATCTATCTATCTATCTATCTATCTATCTGTCTATCTGTCTATCTGTCTATCTGTCTGTCTGTCTGTCTGTCTATCTTCTGTCTGTTGTCTGGCTGTATTACTGTGGCTCCGTCTGCATGAAGCAGACGTTCTATCCCTTTTACTTCAGTGGACAGCTAGTGGACCATTGTATCTGACATGAACGAGTTGCTCACACACCTCGCAGTGTGGCATAAACACATTTGTTTACATTGTTGACCAGAGCTAACATTGGATGGTTTATCCTGCCACAAAACTGCACCCACTGTAAGAATGGTTTCAAGCAATAGCAGAAGTATTTATAAGTCTAGTGTAAGGGAAATAACCACGTCAGTGTTATTCACCATCTTTTTCCCTGTCTCCAGTTATCTTCTCCTTGTATTCATCACCCTGCCTCTATCTCTCTTAACCTGAGGATTCCAGGACAAGGACTGCCTTGTAATGCTTTCAACAAGTTTCCTCAATGTGATACTGTCCAACTACTTCTGTTCTTGGTATCGTACCCCATATCACTGGAGACACCACTTCTGTTACTGTAGAAATTCGTTACAAGCTGTTCTGTTAGTGGTTTCTGTTATTGTTGATTGTTTGTGGTGGGTGTTGTGGTGTAGTACCACTGACAAGGTCGATGTCGGTATGGTCGGGCTTACTGTTAGTGGCCGACAGGTGTGTAAATATAATGGGCGAATGTCGTGAGTTCTTTTAAATTCGTATGTCTCTGATGTCACCCACAGAACAGTAACGTTAGGTCAGGAAAAAGACCAGCTAGTTCTCAACTTATACACAGTTTATTTACGACAGTAACGTTGACATCATGAACAGCAAATCACAAGTTAGAACAGCAGGTATAATCCATGGCAAATAGGTTGCAGCAAACAACAACTCATCATACATGGTGAGAGTAAATATAATCCATCAGAAATTGGTTGCATACACAGCAACGCAACATACATTGCATTAGCAAATATCCTCCATAGGAATATGAATCATATCAAATCTCTGTCATCCAAAAACACTCTGGAAACACTAGCGAGACTATAAAAAACCGTCTCGAAGCTCTGCCAGATACCTAATGACCGAGATTATAGTTTCTTAATACAACTCAGTACATCTTCACTCAAGCGCGCACTAACAGCTTGACATGTGAGCCCAACTCACCCGCATCTCTCCCCCAACTACTACTAAGAACATTTGAACATTCTCTTTATGTTTAAACAACTAACACATACTCAGTTGAGCTATGTTCAAGCACCCAAATAAAAAATCATCTCATAACTTTAAACGTGCTTACTGCGTGTCAATAAAAAATCAGACCCGTACGTAAGAATGCCAAACACTTAACTCTCATTCGAAAAGATGACTTAACAGAGTACCTCTAGGATTTCGGTAATTACTTGGTCTTTGGTTTTTTTTTGCTTCTTTCTCTTCCTTGATTGCTTTTTGTTACGATATCCTCGATGATCCTTCTCTCTGTTTCAATTCTGTTGAGGACTTCTTCGTTCTCCTCCTTTAGCTCTGCGAGTTTGGCGATGTCGACTTCTATTTGGTGCTGAATGGATTTCATGTCCTGTAACATTGTCTGGGCGCTCTATAATGCTCCAATTGTTTCGTCTCTAATGGTTTCTGCGTCTTCGTTGGGCTGCCTGTTCTTCTCAACTTTGAGTTTTTTTTTTTTTTATGTCTTGCACATCTGTGATACGTTTTTTTAGTTGTGTTCTTGTGTGCTGTTCCTGTTTAGCAGTGCCACTTGAAGCGACTCAGTGTCTTGCTTCTCTGAAGAAGACGTTTTTGTTTACATATTCCTTCAATATGGCCGTGGTTCCCGAGATAGTTTGCACAGGTTCTGTTGGAGTTGCGCACTTTAGAGTTGGTATCCCTTTTCGCGTAAGGACATTAATTGTAAGAGTGACTTCTCTTTCTTGCAGGTTTTCTTAGTGTGCGAAAATTGCTGGCAGTGTGAACACTGCATAACTGGAAGGATGTGCTATTCTGTGGTTTCCAGATCTATCGTCTAGATTTAATTGACTTGGTTTTGAAGTCCCTTCAATAGTTAGGATAATTAGGTTTGTGCCCTTCTTGTCCCATCTTTTCAGTCTTTCAACCTGTGTTATTTTGACATTCTAGTTTTCTGTTTGCAGACGGCTGCGGAATTCTTGTGTGGACCAATTGTTGTCGACCCCTCTTACAACTATCTTTTTAGTTTTCTTGTAGATCTTTACAGTAACTGTAATCTGGTGGGACAGATGGACTTCTTTGTATGCGGACTCTAGTTCCACCATCAGTTTGTTTGTCTTCTCGGTGTTATTTAAAGCTATTATAACTCATTTTTCGTGTCTTGTAACTCTAATTATACCTCCTCCTGCTCGTTATTGCCTCGAGGATACCGATCACTTTATCGTCTGGTAGGGCCCTGAGCGAGGCCTCACCTCCAGACATCTGAGTGATCCTAATGTCCCTCTCCTGTAGTGCCTCGTGAGAAACGGCATTTCTTGGCTTGTGAAGTTGGCACGCTCCGACTTCCGTCTCTGTTTGAGCGTGTGGTCGGTAGGACGGACTCTCCTGATCACTGTGGGACACTTAGTTGTTCTCTGTTGATTCCCAGGTATCTCTATGTCTGCTATTGGTAAGTCAGGAGCTACTTCTAATACTGCTTCTTGTAATTGTGGAGAATGACTAAGGAACTCGTCTCTGCATTCACGAATTCTGCGTAGTGCTTCGATAAGGAAATCTTCTGGGTCTAACTCATTAAGTTCTGATGTTATTGTCCTCTCTTCCGCAGCAAGCTGGGAGGTGATGTCTGGCTTTTCTGCCCTTCTGTCTTACTCTTGTGCATGTACCTGTCTGTGTTGTAGAGCTGTTTCTTCTACCTCCTTAGTATTTGAAGATGGGTCCGCTTTTCTATCTGGGTGGCTGTTTCTGGTTTTGTTATACTCATGGTTGTTGTTCAGCGCTGGTGGACTGGTGTACATTTTCCTCTTCTTGGCGACTGGTTTCGATCGCATCGTGTGTACTATACTGCGATGTGTCACGGCGATATGTTCGCCGAAATATCAGGTTGGTTACGTTGAGAGTGAGAACATTGGTATAATTTAAAAACCCGTTTGGTCAGCTGACTGGAAGGGAAGTGGAAACAAATTTAGGCGCAAAAAGGCAGTCTAGATCTGGAGGCTACGTCTAAACAGTGCACTGACAACTGTAATTGTTGTCTTCAGTAGTATATAGAGTATTTTGGAAAGCTAGTGCTGTTTCGAAAAGGCCGTAGTGCCTATATTTTCTTTAGATAGGCTAGAATCTATTATGCACACAGAGTGTTAGAAGGTTGTAGCCGCAGTGTGTTGCCGCATTCATATTTACTACTAAGTCACGGTAGTGAGTTACTTTCGGTTGTCTGTGTGTTTGTCAGTCAGCAGGCAGTAGTGAACTGCGGGCGGTCAAGTGTGACGAGTCACAACACGTAACCTAGTTTTTTTTTCTTCTCAGGTCACAGTGTAAGGTGGTCGTTGACAGTTCAGATAATATTTTGACATTGTTATTGTGTTGGACAGTGTGTTTGACAGCTGGTGCAAGTGCATTCTGGTGCTACGGTGGCAGTTGCTAGAAGAATTTTTGTGTCAAAGGTATAGATTCAAGTTACAGCTGCATCTGGGGGGTCAGTTTGAGGTACTGCAAGGTTATGTTGTGGCGTAGTGATAGTGATCCAGGTGGAGCAGCAGAGTTTGAGGTGTCGGGACCATCTAGTTTAGATTGTCCCAGGCGTCAATTGGGTGCCAGATGGGAGATAGTTCGGTCAAGATCGGTATAGGGTGGAAGGAAGTTGTTGATAGAAAGTGGTAGATGGTAAGAGGTCAATAGGGTGATTGGTATCTCTGGATATCTGGTTGGAAATCTTGTTTGTCTGGACTTTATTTCCCTGAGGGGCCCTGCCAGGGGGTGCCTTCTAACGCCTCTTACGTGACCTTACTACATTGATGTGCCCGGCCAAGGGATGAAGATCAACGCCTCTGACGTGTCTTTACTTCGTTGATGCGCCTGCCTAGGTGGAACGGTTAAGCGTACTTTGTGTGGACACTGACAGATCATAATGCCAAGGAACATACATATATTCCTCCGGCTCTTAGACGCGTGTAATCGTTGGATACCTGACATTATAGCTCTAGCGTGACTGTCCTCTCATAGCTTCGTGCAGGACAGTGTATTCGTTTGGATATTGGTTGCAGTACTGTGCCAAAGGACATTAGGATGTATGCTGACACACAGACTTACGTAGGAATCGGAGTTTCTGGAACATTACATTAGTCTGGATTTTGAGAACTGTGTGATGTACTGTTCGTTTTGTTCTTATATTCATCACCAGTGCTGAGGAAGCTTCTTGATCAAGCGTCGTTTGACTGTCAGTTAAGTTTTTGTTTGTAATTTTTGTATAATGTGCTATACTGATGTTTCTTGTTTTTCCCTCTAAATTCTAAATTTCTTTTATGTCTATCTTTCTGATTCTATTTATCGTACAATCTGATTTTTTAGTGAAGGAGGATAGGTCTATTTCTTCATGTGCTTCTTGAAGATTGCTTCTTGATTTATTCTTGTTTTTTCTTTTGTTCTGTTCTTTGTCCTATTTGCTTTGTAGAACCTAGACTGTATGTTTGTATGGGGGTAGTTAGTTAGGTGGGATCTTTCACTCTATATTCTAGTACTTGAAGGTATTTATATTATATACTTTGATATGTTATAGGGTTAGTTTTCCTTATGGGTTATTGAGTTTATTTTGCTTCTTGTGAGTTGGGAGAGAAGGAGAGAGCTCTCAGTACTTCATCGTTCTGTGTGGTTATTGTTTAGTTTACTGTGTTAAATATTATATTTGTGTGTTCAAGGGTGGACGGGTGACGAGTTTAATTCATTCTGGTCCTACTTGTGGGAAAAGATTGAATTAGACTGATTTCTTTATAGAAGGTGGCTGTGTATGTTTAGTGGTGGAGTAAGGCAAACGGTTTTCCTGCGACTGCCCTGTTAAGAGTCAGTTTGTTTTAAGTTAGGAATGTGACCTTTTTCATACTTCTATTCTATATTTGTGGTCTAAGGGAGTTAACCAGTTGTAATATTTTCTGGAATAAGTTAGATTTAGTTGTTATCTTCCCTTGACTTGTCAAGTTGACCATTTAAGGAGTTTTGTAGATCAGTTTCCAGGAAAAGTTCTGGACTGGTCCTATGTGAGCTCTACTTAGGACTAGCGTATCCACGCATGCGCGATGATTTGCGCGGGTCCGGAAGACTGTATTCTTTTTCGACAGTCTGGCTGGGCGGTTGAGTGGAGAAGGTGTTCCGCCATGTTTGTTCTGGCTGTGTGAAAGGGGATCAGAGTTCTTTGTGTATTAAATTTGTATAAGATTCCCCTTGATTGTGATTCTGGCACAGTTCGGTAAAGCCTAGGAAATGGCCAGTGTTTCTTTTGTGTTTGATTCCTGGAGTGCAGAGCAGGTAACAATACTTTTGAAGCTATTCGTTGTAGCTAAGAACTTTGTATTTTGAGGTGACTTACTCCCGGTTCGGGAAGTAGTGATAAAGAAGATTAACATAATTTATATTTGGAAGCCCGCCATCTATGCGGCCTATTTTTACCAGAGATATACCTGACTAGTTTGGTAAGATGTGATGCAGAAGATTAACAATATTTATATAAGGAAGCCCGCTCTTTATGCGGCTCGTTTTGCTAAAGATGTACCTGACATGCTGGGTCAGAAGAAATATAGATTGACATTAAGTATTTGGAAGCCCGCTTCTTATGCGGCTTGGTTTTGCTAAAGATGTACCTGAGTTGCTGTGTCTGAAGAAATATAGATTGACATGCTACTAGCACTACGATACAGGCAGGCTACTCAATATTCATTGATACTATAAGGTGTATTGAACTTTTCGTTTATTCTATGATGTGTTTGAACCTTGTCTTAATGACAGTATTTGTTGATGTCAACGTATGTCACTGTTGTCCCGTAATAAACTGTTTGAAACGTCCCCAGTCGTTATCTACGCTTCATGACTTCTACCTACGTTTTTTTGTGTTTAATCATGTCCCATTGACACTGCCTCTCTGATGTCTTAACCACACGCAACAGTGGTGGATCATCTTCCTGAAACACTGGAATATCTATACTTCTACAGTGGAATCAATTTGTTGTTGCCCTACAAGACGCCACTAGGCGTGATGGCAACTGACTGCTTTGACGGTCGGCGGCTAAGGATCAAAGATGAAGAAGACAGTGATGGCCAGTATGGCCTATGGGCAATAAACGTAAGAAATCGCCCATTTCTACAGTGGTCGCCAGTTCTAAGGGTCTGTGAGGCAAACGACATTCGCACTTGACAACATCTGCAGCGTATAGACATCAACGCTTGAGTATTTTCCTCAGCCAGTTCCTGTATCATCATTGCTGTTGTTTTGGAAGCCAATTCCTGTATCATCATTGCTGTTGTTTTGGAAGCAAGTTTCTGTATCATCGTTGCTGTTATTTTGGAGGCCAGTTCCTGTATCCCTTCAGCGTTGGATCTTCTTCTTGCTGAACTGTGTTTGCTGAGAACTTCATTGTGGCTGTTCTGGAGGCCAGGTTTTTTTCCAGTAGCAGATAATTGGCTATATGTTTTGTAAACGGTGCCTCTATGTGTGGTGATTGAGCCTTCCTTTCAGCACATTCTATCCATATTCCTTGTTTTATGTTATATGTTTCTTTGTTTTATATGTCATATATGTGTTTATATTTCAGCGGGTTTGGTTGGGCGGAGACTGTCGTAGAATATCCATTTGCCGAGGGTCCACGACAGCGTTCTTTAGGGACTATTGCGAATTTCCCGCAGTGAAAATTACCAGCGACTTTTTGTTGCTGTCGTTTTTCGTCCACTACGTTGGTCTTTCGTGATATTTTTGTTTAGTTGTGCCGAGATGTCCTATGTTGTTTTTGTAATATTTTCTCTGTTCTTTAGTTTTGATTAATTTGTTTGTATTTGTCTGCCTCCCCTTCCTATCATTTATTTCTTTACATCTTTTCGTTTATACACTGTGTAGTCGATTGTTTTGTTGGTGATTCGCAACTGTCGTTACATGCTTTGTAAGATTCTACTTTAGTTTTGCTTTAGTGTTTATTTGATTTCTGCGAACGTTGTCGTTTGTCCTTGATGCTTTGTCTTGTCTTTCCAGTTGATTTATTCATTTTTGTTATACAATGTAATTAATATATGCACAATAAGTATATAGGTAATTTATTGTATTATTGAAAGTTAAATTAATGATACAAGTTCTTGAGCAAAGACTTGTCACCCACTGAGTTGGGACAAAGCGAGTTATACAGGTTATTGATCTCCCATAATTAGACATAATGTCTACATTAGATTACTTTATTGAGCAAGGGAAAGCCCTTGGCAAAACTGGAGATAAATTAGAGGAATTTGCACCTGCTCAATATGCCAAGGCACAGAAAGCTGAAGGTAACAAAATGCAATTGCAAATGGAGGCTGAACAAAAGAAATGAGAAAGAGAAGCTGAAGATAAAAAAATGCAAATGCAAATGGAGGCTGAACAAAAGAAATTAGAAAGAGAAGCCGAAGATAAAAAAATTCAAGTGGAAGAGAAGAAGCTTCAGTTACAAGCTGAAGAAAACCAGAGACTCCATGAGCAAAAATTGGCATCTATGGAGCTGAAGAAAATAAAGGTTCTGAATATGGGTAATGCTCAAAATGAGACAAATAATTCTTCCAATAAAGCAAATATTAAGACTTAAGATGTTAAGTTACCTGCTTTCAATCCTACTCGAGACGATATTGCATTCTATCTAGCTAGATTTGAATTGGCATGCGACTATCATAAGATAGACAAGTCGCAATATTGTGATCAACTTGGCAGGTTACTTACAGGTGATGCTCAAAAGACTATGATGTCGGTGGAAGATATTGATAAGAACACCTATAACGTTGTCAGAGAGGCCTTATTTAAAATATCAACTGGATGAAGAAGGTTATCGCCTGCGCTTTAAGTCCCTATTGCCAGAGACAGGGAAAGATTTTTCAGATTTTATATCTGATATTCGCCTAACCTTTTCACGTTGGGTGGAATTATCAAAAAATGAAAATGCATATGAGGCCATTGTTGACTTACTGCTTCGTGACAAAGTTATGTCATCAGTTAGTAAACCTTTTCTTTCCTTTCTACATGAGAGAAAACCTCCTAACATAAAAGATATGGAACAATGCTGTCGTCATTATATCATGGCACATCCTAATGTAACGGTTAGCAATTCTAAAGTTGAAGAAGGTTTACCCGTTGCTTCAGCAACACCATATGGTCCTAATTTTCGACATAAATTTCAAAGACCTCAGCGCAATTTTGATAGGAGGAATAATGGTAATTTTGGACAGAACCAAGGAGGTTCATCTACGGGGAATTGGAGGCAATTTAATGGTCCTCACCAATTATTTCCAACAATTGTGGAAATTTTCGTAGAGGTAGCTTCAATGGAATCAATCGACCATATAATAATTTTCCTCGAAGGCAACAAAACCCATCTAACAGATATGTTGTTCAAAGGGGAAATGACAATCGCAACTATGATAATTCGGATTCAAACCAGAACAATAATTTCAATAGAGGAAATAACAATAATCGCAATAGAAATGATAGACGCGATAGATCGCAAAGTAACAATAGATCTACACATGATAGATCGTTTCGCCATGCCAACGTTGCTCAACAAGAGTCCCAAGGTGTTGATAAGCAAGGTGGCAATGGTAATGGTGTCGCTAATGCTAATGCTTGCTTTGCTTTTGATTTTGAGAGTGCATCTCAATTCCCGCAATGCACAACTTTGTTCCAACCCACAACTATAACTTCCTTGAGTTGCGGTCATCCTCTACTCGCTGTTCATGCTGCAGCTGCGCATGATAGAAGAGGGTCTCCTTTTCTACATAAAGGTTTAGTGAATAACAATCCAGTCTCAGTTCTCTTTGATTCTGGATGCACAACTGTTGGGGTTAAACAATATCTCATAGATCCTTCCTATGCCACTGGAAAAGTGATGAAATGTGTGACATTTGGTGGGACACTTAAAAAGTATTCGACTGCTATCATCCACATAGCTACTCCCTTTTTTGTGGGAGACGTCCACGCGTGTTTGCTCCCGGATCCTATTGCGGACCTTATCATCGGGCGTATACACGGAGTTAAAGAGTGTACCCCGGAACAGATTACTATCTGGGAAGAACAAAACATTCAGGCTGCTTATGCAGTCACCACAAGAGCTCAAGCTAAAAATATGTCTCAGACTCCATCTACGGAAATTAATGAAGGGCATAACCAAGATGATTACTCAGTGATTTCCCGAGAGTCTTTTATAAAACTTCAACAAGATGACACTTCTTTGGAAAAATTATTTCACCTAGTTAAAAATGATAATCCAAACCATAACACAAATCTTAAATCTTGGGTCGAAATAAAGAATGGAGTACTAGTCCGAATGGTGCAAGAGTCTACTGCGTCTATACATTCGCAAATTCTGGTACCTAAGAGTATAAGAGTTAGAATTCTACAACATGCTCACGACGCTCAGTGTGCAGGACATATGGGATTTTCCCGTACTAAATCTTGGATTCTTGCGTCCTTTTTTGGCCACGCGTAAATAAAGATATACGTATTTATTGTCGCTCCTGCAAGATATGCCAGGAGGTTAAGTCACGAGGTCCACGCCATGCAGCACCTATCCAGGCTGCGGATATTCCAATCCGCCCTTTTCAAAAGATGGCAATAGACATTATTAGTCCTTTTAAAATAAAGTCTGCCAGAGGACATCAATTTATCCTAACATGCATTGACATGTGTACTCGATGGCCAGAGGCTATACCTCTTAAGAGCTTTTCTACTGCTGATATTGCAGATGTGCTTTGGCTAATATTCTCACGTCTAGGATTTCCTAAAGAAATCTTATCAAATCATGGCACACAATTAATATCAGACACAATGTCTCAGGTGATGTCTACACTCCGTATTAAAATGTCTTTAAGCAGTATCTATCATCCTATGTCAAACGGGTTAGTCGAACGTCTAAATAGAACGCTCAAGAGTTTACTAGGAAAGATAACTGAGGACCATCCTCAGAGTTGGGACAGGGTTTTACCCGATGCTCTTTTCGCGTATAGAGAAGTCCCTAATGAGCACATGGGGTTTTCTCCATTCCAGCTTGTCTTTGGTGCGCAACCGCGCGGTCCCATGTCATTGCTGCATGATCTAATAACTGCTGAGGATATCAGCGAGGAATCTCAATCCTCTTACGAATATGTAATTGCTTTAAGGCAGAAAATTATTGAAGCATGTAGGTTAGCTACATCTGCATCTGAGTCTGCTAAGCAGAAAGCAAGGAATTTTGCTAATAAAAATAGATGTCTACGTCAACTCTTTCCAGGTGACAAGGTACTTGTATTACTTCCTTGTAGAGACAATAGACTTCTTATTTCATAGAAAAGTCCTTACACTGTCATCTCTAGAATTTCTGATGTCGACTATGTCGTCGATGTGGACAGAAAGAATAAAACGTTTCGCATTAATATGCTGACAGAATTTCATGAACGACCAGATTACTTACAACCTATATATGAAGCGACGGATGACTCGCTAGTCCCACAAGGTCATTACACATCTCTATCAGTCATTCAAGATGAAGAGTCTACTTTCTCAGACGTGAATCTCCCTCTTTCAGTAATCCCACTGCATTCAACAGAATCATGGGAAAATGTGACTGTTTCTTCTGAGTTGTCTGCTGAGCAACAACAACAAGTCTCTTCTATGTTACAAACATTTCAGGATGTTCTCACTGACATTCCTGGACAAACATCAATCATTAAACATGACATAATACTTACTGATTATAACCGTATCAGAGTTCGACCTTATCCTATCCCATTACCCTTTCAAACACAAGTCGAGAAAGAAGTGTATGAAATGATACAGATGAAAATAATTGAACCATCCACTTCTTCATACTCTTCATCTATGGTTATTGTCCGGAAGAAAGACAATAACATACGTCTTTGCGTCGATTATCATAAATTAAATCAAGTAACGAAATTCGATGCTGAACCCATGCCTTTACTGGAAGATCTACTCATTAAGCTTTCTAATTCTAGGTTCTTTACCAAACTAGACTTGTCTAAAGGTTACTGGCAAGTTCCCCTTACTGAACGCGCCAAACGTCTTACTGCTTTCTCAACACTTAGGGGTTTGTTCCAATGGAACTTCTTGCCTTTCGGAATCATGAATGTCCCAGCTACTTTTGTACGCATGATGCGTCGTATACTTTCACATCGTCCAGATGTCATTGAGTACTTGGACGATATATGTGTTTATAGTGATTCCTGGGAAGAACACTTTCAAGGTCTTGCCGATCTTTTGTCTACTCTACGGTCGCATAATTTGACGGCCAAACCGTCAAAAGCGTGTGTTGGCTTTAGCGACATTTTTTTCTAGGCCACCGTGTTGGTCATGGTCTCTTGCGGACGGAGGACAACAACATCTCTAAAATTCTCAATATCACTACTCCTAAGACGAAGAAGCAAGTCCGTAGTCTCTTAGGCTTAATACAATTCTATTGAAGATTTATTCCAAATCTTTCATCTTTAACAGCACCTCTCTCAACCCTATTGAAAAAGGGTCACCTAATATGGTACGTTGGTCCCAAGAATGCCAATCTTCATTAGATAAGATTAAGACTGTATTCTCCTCTCATCCTTTCCCTAGACTACCCACTGCAAATAAGACTTTTGTTCCTCGCAGTGATTCCTCATCCACAGGAATTGGGGCGGCATTGATGCAAAAGCATTCTGAAACTCTGCATCCTGTGATGTATGTTTCCAGAAAGCTGAATGCGGCAGAACAGAATTACTCTGTTCTAGACCGAGAATTATTAGCTATGGTCTTGGCAATTCTTAAACTTTAGAGATTCCTTCTTGGCGCGCATTTCATAGTAGAAACCGACCAAAAAGCTCTCACAGCTATACAAAGTAAAAATCTGAAGAGCTCAAGATCTACTCGATATGCTATTGCTCTTCAACAATTTCACTTCTCAGTTCGAGCTATCCGTGGTTCGGATAATGTAATGGCAAACATACTGTCTCGATGCCCACACGATTCTACTTGACTCTTATGTCCTAGATTCTCTTATAAGATGTCGGGATTAGTGATATACCAACGACACTCTTACACATTAACATTCTATTAGTACATTTGCTTGATCCTATTTAATTAATGATTGTAAATTGATTGATTTACTTTCTCTGTTACCGTCTCTAGTGTAACAGAGGAAGGTTTAATTATCACCATATAAGGGCCGGTGGTTTACATAGCCACATTTAATAGATAAAAAAATGTAGGATTGACTATTGTATATTTTATAATCCTACGGTTATCAAACAGAGATTCTCATTTGTATTGTTTCACAGCGTAAACTTTTTGATGTGACTTGGTGCTGTTACATGAAAAATCTCTACAATTTACCAGTATTTCAACATTTGACGTCCCTCTTTACCATTGGACTTTGAACGCTTCTTTAGACGTGTGTGATACCCTCTGGAGTACAGTATGGTACCGGACTTCGAAGTCATCTCCAGACAGTTAATATTGTTATACTTTAGTATACGACATTATGTTAAAAGATATTACATTATGATATCATATAACCTTTTGATGATAATATGTCGGTGTCAATATATTGCTGTAGATTACGATGTTAAAATGATAATATGTTTATGACATCTCTGTTTTTTGTAACTTATAATTACGAGACATGTTTGTTTGTTTTGTTTTTTGGTTGGGATATATGAAGTCATGTGAATGAAATTTTTTCTAGCATTGTAATGTTGCGTTTGGAACCAGCACTTTATTGTGCGATTATGGTAGCGCCTCTTTTATATAATGTTTGTATTTTGGGAAAATATTTTCTCTAAGGTTGTGAGATATTTTTTTCCTTCTCACCCGACGCTCCATTGTGCGTCAGTATAGCCGGATATTATGGCGTCGTATGTTTTGATGCCCTTTGTCAACGCATCATTGTATGCGTTATGAGCCTGTTGTATCATGCTTTTTTTTGGGGGGGGGGGTATGTAGGTAAATTTAGTTTCTCATGTGCGATGTTATATTTTTATGAGGTTCATTTATGCCATGTATTTGATTGCCATATAATATTTTTGTCCTCTTCATTCTTAGGGCATTGCTTCAGTTCTTGTTTTCTCACTTTTCGTATCCCATCTTGTCTTTATTCACTCGCCACTCCTCTACTTTTTCGTATGTTATCTTAGCGTGCTATCTGCATTCCTTTTTGTTATTCTTTTTACTGTTGTGTTTATGACTTGATATAGAGTACATTTATATGTAGATGTTTGTATGCTTCCGCCCTCATTTTTATTTTTTCGATGTAATTTTTTCAAAATAAAAACAAAAGAAATAATGTCATCATTTTTTTTCCTCCGAGGGGTGCGGTAGACTGTTAAGAGTCAGTTTGTTTTAAGTTAGGAATGTGACCTTTTTTATACTTCTTTTTTATATTTGTGGTCTAAGGGAGTTAACCAGTTGTAATATTTTCTGGAATAAGTTAGATTTAGTTGTTATCTTCCATTGACTTGTCAAGCTGACCATTTAAGGAGTTTTGTAGATAAGTTTCCAGGAAAAGTTCTGGACTAGTCCTATGTGAGTTCTACTTAGGGCTAGCGAATCCACGCATGCGCGATGATTTGCGCGGGTCCGGAAGACTGTTTCTTTTTCGACAATCTGGCTGGGCGGTTGAGTGGAGAAGGTGTCCCGCCATGTTTGTTCTGGCTGTGTGAAAGGGGATCAAAGTTCTTTGTGTATTAAATATGTTTAAGATTCCCCTTGATTGTGATTCTGGCATAGTTCAGTAAAGCCTAGGAAATGGCCAGTGTTTCTTTTGTGTTTGATTCCTGCAGTGCAGAGCAGGTAACAATACTTTTGAAGCTATTCGTTGTAGCTAAGAACTTTGCATTTTGAGGTGACTTACTCCCGGTGCGGGAAGTAGTGATAAAGAAGATTAACATTATTTATATTTGGAAGCCCGACATCTATGCAGCCTATTTTTGCCAGAGATATACCTGACTAGTTTTATCAGATGTGATGCAGAAGATTAACATTATTTATATAAGGAAGCCCGCTCTTTATGCGGCTCGTTTTGCTAAAGACGTACCTGACTTGCTGGGTCAGAAGAAATATAGATTGCCATTAAGTATTTGGAAGCCAGCTTCTTATGCGGCTTTGTTTTGCTAAAGATGTACCTGACTTGCTGGGTCAGAAGGAATATAAGTTGAGATTAAGTATTTGGAAGCCCGCTCATTATGCGGCTCGTTTTGCTAAAGATGTACCTGACTTGTGGGTCAGAAGAAATATAGATTGACATGCTACTAGCACTACGATACAGGCAGGCTACTCAATATTCATTGATACTATAAGGTATATTGAACTTTTCGTTAAGTTCATGATGTGTTTGAACCTTGTTTTAATGACAGTATTTGTTGATGTCAACGTATGTCACCGTTGTCCCGTAATAAACTGTTTGAAACGTCACCAGTCGTTATCAACGTTTCATGACTTCTACCTACGTTTTGTGGTGTTCAAACATGTCCCATTGACACTGCCTCTCTGATGTCTTAACCACACGCAACAGTGGTGAATCTTTTTCCTGAAACACTGGAATATCTATACGTCTACAGTGATGGCCAGTATGGCCTATGGGCAATAAACGTAAGAAAACCGCTTTTCAACATGCCGTACTTAACATTCTAAGCCCTGTTGGTGTTAGGTGTACCGGTGTAGTTTGTATTTACGTTGTCTTGCACATTCAGTATTCTTTTCTCGTGTTTAAGTGGTGTGTTCTATCGTGCCATCTTGCTATCTTGAAAATACGTTTACATGTATCCCTTGTTTTCGTTCGTGTGCAGTCAGGCAGTGTATATACTAATCTACCTCTGCTCTACTTGGTCTTTCATCTTATTCCTCGTGACTGTTATTTTTGTTTTTGTAGTGTGAGTGTGTGTCTTTTCATCTGTGTAGTGCTCATTTTGCCATTGGAGAAGATAGAATTGAATTGTTTTGCCAATATAAACATTTAGATAAGGTAGAATATTGGGTATTGAGTTAGTATCTGAGTATAGCACCAGTGTGGGTGCCAGTAACAGACTTTGAAGTAAAAGCTGTTTGATTGCCAAGTTGGTACACTGGTGTCATAGCACAAGGAAGTTTCATTAGCTGTTGTTTTACAACGGTCGACTATTGTAAGGTTCTGTTAGTGTATTATAAAGACTAATTGGTCAGAAGGACCAAACTTACAGAGTAAGGAGACAGTAGCCAAGTAAGACTATAATTGTACAAGAAGAGGTGAAACCGATTATGTATAGACATTGAGGGGTGAGGTGATATATACTTACATACATATATATGTGTAAATTGGAGAAGTAATATCAGTATTTACTATCATTACAGCATATTTAGTAAGCAGAGACTTATCTGTTGATATAACGGATATGTTTACAGTACATACAATTGAGTAATTGCTTAGTAAAAATCTACAGCAAGAGATAATAGTGAGTATTCTGTGTGTACATCATGGACATACAGGGTTTCATTCAGATAGGTAAAGAATTTGGGTACACTGGCTCAGAACTAAGTGACTATGCCAAGGCTGAATTTTATTTTAATCAGTATGCCTTAAGAGATGCTCGAGCTGAACAGCTAGAGATAAAAAGAAGAGAATTTGAAGAAAAGAAAGTGGAGAGAGAATTGCAAGAAAAGAAGATGGAGAGAGAATTGCAAGAAAAGAAGATGTAGAGGGAATTGCAAGAAAAGAAGATGGAGAGAGAATTGCAAGAAAAGAAGATGGAGAGAGAATTGCAAGAAAAGAAGATGGAGAGAGAATTGCAAGAAAAGAAGATGAGAGAAGATAGAGAACTTGAAGAAAAGAAGATGGACAGAGAATTGCAAGAAAAGAAGATGAGAGAAGATAGAGAAGTTGAATTGCAAGAAAAGGAGATGAGAGAAGATAGAGAATTCGAATTAGAGAAAGAGAGAATGAGAATTGATAGGGTAAAAAATTAAAGAGACTGGAAGTGGGTTCGAGTGGTCAGAACTTGGCTCCTGGGGAATCTCATCGTCCCTTTAGGCTGCGTCTGCCGAATTTTAATGATAAAATTGACAGTTTAGATTTTTTCCTTGAAAGATTCGTCGCCGAATTTTTGGCCTGGAAGATTGACAGAGATCAGTGGCCATCTCTGTTATCTACATTGCTAGTGGGGCCTGTGATGGAGACTTTTTATAGCCTCCCACTAGAAGAAAGGGCCGATTACGACAATTTAAAGGAAAGGTTGCTCCGGAAGTTCCGTCTGACTGCTGACGGCTATCGGACGTGTTTTAAAAACGCGATGCCATGTGCGGACCAGGACTTCGAGGACATTATCTCAAAGATAAATCTTCTGCTCAACAGATAGAGGGAAAGACAGCGATATCAAAATAAGAATACAAAAGGCAAGAGGAGCTTTCATTGCATTGGGAAATATATGAAGATGAAGAGAAATCAGATCCAACACGAAAATAAGAATTTTCAACTCAAATGTGAAGTCAGTCCTATTGTATGGCTCTGAGACATGGAGAACAACAAAGACAACAACTAAAAAGCTACAGACTTTCATAAATGGGTGCTTGCGTAGAATAGAGGGATTAAAATTGATGTCCCGGCGATATGTTCGCCGAAATATCAGGTTAGTTACGTTGAGAGGGACAACATTGGTATAATTTAAAAACCCGTTTGGTCAGCTGACTGGAAGGGAAGTGGAAACAAATTTAGGTGCAAAATGGCAGTCTAATTCTGGCTAGCGTCCGGTACAGGTGGTCTTTATGTTCCCTGTTAGCATTTTTGCTTGGAAGTGTATGCCATGGTTGTTCAGTTATAGTGTATGCCATTTCTTCATACGGTGTGGATTAAATTGCTTAATTCTAGATTGATGGTGTATTATCTAGTGGAATTTCCTTAGGCCGTTGATGATGACCATTTGTGATTAAGTATTGCCTTATCCTAGTACAGGATTTCGCCGGCGAGCGAAAGTCATTGTGATGTTCATTCGGTAGGAACATACCAGTGGGTATGATAGTGATAGATTAAGTTGTTAGCTATTGCAAGTTGTATTGGCATTTTTATTGAGTTGTATTTCATATGTATTGCTAGCCGTGTGTGGCTTCCCTGTGTGCAGTCCTCAATAAAAGGGAATCTACCTGTTAAAGGTGTTAAACTTACTCATTGTCAGCCATCTGATGTTGTGGTCGTACTCTTAGATAATGAGCTTATTATTATTAGTATTATCCATATGATGATAAATTCACAATATTAATGGTCTTGACAGATGTCTTGTTTTTTTTTTTAATGCTCGCATGAGTCGCATGTTTTTAAATGCTCGCATGAGTTGCATTTTTGTAAAATGCTCTCAGGAGGCGCATTTTTTTAACTCGCGTGAGTCGCTGTGAAAACTGAAAAAAGACCATCTTCTTTTCAAAAGATATTGAAGTCTGTTTCAGTTATATGCGATCTTTTTTTTTTCTAAATTCTCGCATGAGGCGCATTTTTAAAAAATGCTTACATGAGTTGCTTTTTTTTTTCAAATACTCTCATGAGGCGCATTTTTAAAACTCGGATGAGTCTCAGTGAAAACTGAAAAAGACCATCTGTATTTTACAAAAGATATTGCAGTCGGTTTCAGTTATCTGCGATGTTTTGTTCTTTTTTTTTAAATGCTCTCATGAGGCGCATTTTTTTTATCTCGCATGAGTCGCAGTGAAAAATGAAAAAGACCAGATTGTTTTCACAAGATATTGCAGTTTGTTTCAGTTATCTGCGATTTTTTTTTTTTTTTTTTTTTTTTTTAAACTTTTATTTGTCGTTCTTGCACTTTACAGAAAACAGGTACATTGCATGAAATATCAGAAAAATACATTATATATTTCATATAAAGCTTCATTCGCACTCTCACAAATAAAATTACACAAAAATTTTAAAAAATGATAATAAGATAAAATAATAAAAAAAATTTGAAAATAAAAAAATAATAAGAAATTAATAAAAAAAAACGATTTATAGCTAATTCAAATTCCTCAACAGTTCATAGCATTTTACATATGTATAAAATAGCTTGTACAGGAACATTGGCTCCTAAATACCATCGCAATAAGGAAGCTGAAATTTTTCGGTCATATAAAAAGACATAATAATCTGGAAAAAACAGTGATGGAAGGCATGGTCCCTGGAAAAAGAGGAAGGGGTCGACCTAGACGACGGTGGACCCAGGACATCACAGAGAGTCTGAACTTGTCTTTGGCTGATGCAGGTCGACTTGCCCAGAATCGTGATGCGTTCAGAGCAGCTGTAATGGAGACAACGTTCTGGAAAGAATGCGTCACATGATGATGATAAAATAGCTTACACTTGCTCACATTCCACTTTTTTTTTATCACTTAAACTTTACAAACATTAAACATATAAAAAAAACCATATAATCAATGTTTACATCTGCGATGTTTTGTTGTACGACAATAAATTACCAATACTGTATCGTCAATTCCGAAACATTATTCAATAAAAATTACATATGGCAGTATAGAAAAATCATTGAACACACAGCCTGCTCTTGTAAAATGTATTCTTTAACAAAATAATAAGATGCCAATAAAAATAACATACTTAAAATATAAAATATGTCTCACAATCTACATGAAAATTTACTGCTAAAGTGAAAAAAATGTCAAATTAAATTATTAATACATTAAAATCAGAAAAAAACCACTTTTGAATTTACATTTTATTTTTGCGTAATTCTTTCCCTTAAACATATAAACTTACTTTAGTAAACTCCCCTGACAAAAGCAAACCAGACTGATCTATCTATCTATCTATCTATCTATCTATCTATCTATCTATCTATCTATCTATCTATCTATCTATCTATCTATCTATCTATCTATCTATCTATCTATCTATCTATCTATCTATCCATCTATCTATCTATCAATCTATCAATCAATCAATCAATCAATCAATCTATCTATCTATCTATCTATCTATCTATCTATCTATCTATCTATCTATCTATCTATCTATCTATCTATCTATCTATCTATCTATCTATCTATCTATCTATCTATCTATCTATCTATCTATCTATCTATCTATCTATCTATCTATCTATCTATCTATCTATCTATCTATCTATCTATCTATCTATCTATCTATCTATCTATCTATCTATCTATCTATCTATCTATCTTTTTATCTATATATCTATCTTTCTATTTATCTATCTATCTACCTAGCTAGCTAGTTTGGTTGGTTTTTACTTTCGTTCCTTTTGTTTTTGTTTTTTAACGTACTTTATTTCTTAATTGTAATTTGATACTGGAAATGTATGTTGTTATATTACATTTATAATGTTCATTGCTTCTAAATTAATATTAACTGCAGATGTAAGGATGTATGTAAACAGAAGCCTTCCTCGAACTTTTTATCTTGAAGGAAACCTTGAAGTAATTTGTAGGTGTCAGTTAACCCCTTGAATATAAATTATTATATCTACAGTTAGCGTGATCATTAAGTTGTAATTATAATAATCCAGAAAAAAATTGCTACTCCTTATTGAGTAGAGAATGATTTCTTCTGTGGGTCTGTTTATTTTAGCCAACTTATTAGCCTACTGTTTTTATGTGGTTCTCACTTCCAACGAAGGACATCAACTCTTTTGTAAGTCAATAGTGTAGGCAGTGCCGGATTTACATATGGACTGAGCGTGCTGCAGCCCAGGGCCTCATTATCTAGGGGGGCGTTTGCCTCCTGCCAAAAAAATAAAATAAAACAATCACCATTAAATTTATTGAAAACCGTCAACGATGGCCACTTTGGAACCAAGCCATGTAACCGTACACGATGCAAGACATGTCAGTATGTAATTGAAACACGTTCAGTCTCGTTCCCTAACGCCAAGTTCACCATCCCCCATGGCTTCACATGTGAGTCACGCAACGTCATTTATGCTATTATATGCAAACGTTGCACCATTACGTACATCGGCCAAACGGGCACACGACTGGGCGACCGATTCTGCAGACACCTCTACGACATCTCTCAGTTTAAATCCACACCTGTGGCCATCCACTTCAATGGCCCTGACAACCACGGTGCCACTGACATCCAGGTGACAGCCATCAGATCCTGTTCCTCGGACGCCAACAGTCGGTTTCGCCAGGAACAACGCCTCATCCATCTTATGGGTTGCCTCAAACCACACGGTTTGAATACCCAACATTCTTTTGTCTGAGACGCCTTTCTCTATCGAGTCCCAGTTGTCTTATGACTGTCTACTTTGATGCGATCACCCTTTTTTTTTTATTACCATTTTTTTAATTTAATAATTTTATTTATTTACTTATTATTATTAATTTTTTTTTAAATTTTTTTATTTATTTAATTTTAATTTTTTTTTTTAATTTTTTTTTTTTTTTGCTTTATTAATGTTTTATTTTATTCTAATTTATTTATTTATTTATTTATTTTTTATTTATTTATTTATTTATTTATATTTTATTTTTTATATATATATTTTTTACTTTATTTTTTTATTTATTTTTTATTATATATATATTTATTTATTTATTTTCATTGTATTTATTATTTATTGATTCCATTTTTCTTTTTTCTCACTCTTTTCCTATCCTTGTTTTCATTATTTCTTATTTTGAATGTGCTATCGACTTCCTCTTTCCGGTTTAGTGGAAGCCATCTTGCTTCACATGTGACTGGACTTAATATTAAGGGAGTTTTTTTTCTCTTATTTTTATAGTTTCATGTTCTCTACTTAATTATCATTTTCTTTCCCTCCTGTCTCTTGTTTGTCTGTCCCTGACGAAAGCCTTGTTGCCGCAACGTAGGTTTTTCTTGTCCTTCTCCTTGTAAGACGTATTACTATTTGTGTTTTTTTTTCAACTTAATTTTATTCCATTTGTAATGATAAAAGTCAGCGGCGTACCTAAGCCAATAATGTGTAAGTACAAATCCAAAATTCAGGAATACACTGACGGAAGTGACTAAAGCACACATTCTTGATTCTACTATAAAGGCATAGTTGCTAGTAACATTAAACACGTATGACTGGATAACAGTTACACAAATACGCACTTACTGTTTAGTAAAGTTTGTGGAAGCCTTAACCCTTTGCTTTTCAATTTAGCCAAAAGGCGATATTGCCGCCATTTCTTGCAACCTTGGCCAAAATGCGAATCTATTATAGACATAAGTTAAATTCCGAAATAAAAACATTACAAACAGAAGAAAATAAAATAGACAACACTGAACAATCTGGGCAGAATGATGAACAACCAGTTTATATACAGAACACAGCATCTCTTCAAGGAGAACTGTTGTCAATAACTACCACTACAAATACGTAAACTTCTGGAGAAAGTGACAATGAAGTGAGAAGACCTATAGCCAAAGCATTAACACAAGGCGCTGAAGGAACATCCCACGAAATAGTTACATTAAAAGAAGCAGACCAAGCTAGTTACGATCTTAAAGACTATGAACAAGCAAACAAGCTCAGCGAAAACCTACAATTACAGACACACAAATACCAACTGTTCATGCTACTAGTGATTTCAGAGATAATAATGACGTAGGTTTATGGACAATATTGAATAACGAGGAAAAATCCTTCTGGATTGCAAAAGGCCCATCGGAATGTCAGCACTGTGATCAGCCTTTTACCAATTTAAAGCAAACATACAAAAACCAAGCCCGGTTCTGTTCAAAGAATATATTCCATTACACTAAAGTAAATGGAGAAACATACGGTCGAGAATGGTTAGTGTATTCTTCCACAAAAGGAAAAGTCTAGTGTTTTGTGTGCAAACTTTTCTCTAACCAAATTACTCAATTACAACTTTAGCTTCTACTGGATTCAATGATTGGCATCAAGCTTATCTTGTTCAAACCCACGAACACTTTAAAAATCATATGAACTCCGTGCTAACATATTTAACAAGAAAGTGTGGTCAAACGTTAACATCAAAACTTGAAGAGCAAATCAAAGCCGAGCAGGATTACTGGCGGCACGTACTTCAGCGAGTTATTGCAGTGATTTCCCTTTTGGCAGAATGTCGCTTGGCATTTAGAGGAGATGATGAAGCATTTGATTCTCCAAACAATGGTAACTTTTTTGGATTGCTCTAATTAATTGCCAAAATTGATCCATTCCTGCATCCACACATAAATCAGTATGGAAATAAAGGCGGTGGTCAACCACCGTACTTATCCAAAACTATATGTGAAGAGGTTATCCAGTTGATTTCTAATAAAGTTCGAGAAGCAATACTTAGCGACATTAAACAAGCAGGTTATTTTAGTTTATCAGTTGATTCAACCGCTGATGTTTTCCATGTTGATAAACTTACTGTTATTGTTAGATATGTTTCTCCTAGTGATGGATTACCAGTTGTACGCTTTCTGAGGGTTTTTTAACTGAAAGATCACATCGGAGAAAGTATGGCTGACAGGATTCTGAACTACTTCAGTGAACTTGAAATTGATTTCAGTAAATGTAGAAGACAATCATATTATAATGCAGCTAATATGGCTGGAAAGTATAACGGAGTTCAACAAAAAATTCTGGAAAGGAACAGGTTTGCAAATTTTATTCCATGCGCTGGAAATTTCCTAAATCTAGTAGGACGAACCGCAGTTGACACGTGTCTGGATGTAGTAAATTTGTGTGGTACAATAAATGAGTATTATTGTTTTTTCTCAGCTTCTACAAGAAGAGGGTCAGGGCTAAAAAGTTTCTTGCCTCCAGAGTTAAAAGTTCCTAAGCATTTATCAGACACAAGATGGGAGGCTCACGCCAAAGCTACTGCAGCGATTAGCGAAAGTTATGCTAACATTGTTGAAGCCATCAGTGTTAAGCCCATCTGTCGAGGGGTGTGTGTTTATTTATATTTTTCGTGCTTATTCCTGCCTTTTGCGTTTGTACGACTGTTTGTTTGTATCCCATATAGAAAGGAATGTGATGTCCAGGGTTCTCTCTTTATGTGCCTGACGAATAAACATTAATCCTTAGTATTAACTTTCTTTGTGCACACATCTCTTTCTCCAATGAAAGTCATAATAACTGAGTGACGGTTCTGTAACTTTAATACACATTACAACGAACTTCACATTAGACCCATTGATGTGGTCAGGCAATAAGAACACAATCAATATTAATAATAATAACAAAAGTCACTCAGTTTCATGAACAATTATGAATGTTAAATATGCCATACATTATAATACTTCCATGTAAAAACAGTAATATACATTAGGGTTATCCACACATGCCCACACACACATCTGTGCCGCCTAACGGCTGGTCACTCAATGCCCTCTCCTCGCTGCTAAACTCTCTCTCGTTTTTTTTTCTGCCTTGTTAGCAAAACTTCCCCAGCCAGTCTCATCACGTGACATAGAGTGGCTATTTGGGTGAAGTGGCAAAGTGCCAAACTCGGCGTTAAAATTAATGCATTTTCTACTCCCAACATTGCCCCCCTGTTCCCGAGCGGAAACCAAGGGTTTTCGCTTGAGAACAGTGGATAGTTAGCCCAAGAACTATTAATCTATTAGAAAAGAAAAATCCTACTGTTCAGAATAATATATATGAAGTATTAATTGTAGTGCGAAATGACATGAAAACAGATATATGTAAACAGTTTAGACAAAATGTAATCCAATCTTTCAAAAAATGCACTTAAAGTCATAACATGAATGTTTCAATAGTATATCACCTGAAAAACAAAACAAGATCAGACAATGTCAACATCTGGCACAAACAATTTCACTTTCCAGTTTCATTCCTTGACAATAAGTCTGCCAGAAAGTTTTCTGATCCCTTGATGGGGATAATTGTATATCTATATTCTTGGATAAGCAAGAACCATCTGTGTAATCTACTGTTTGTTGTAGTTTTTTTATTTAGGGATGTTAGTGGACGGTGATCCGTCTGGAGGTAGAAGTGTGCGCCAAGTAAATAGCGTGATAATTTGCCCATACACCAAATGATGGACAAGAGTTCTCTTTCACTGGTGGAATACCGAGTTTCTGCTGGTAGCAACTTTCTGCTTACATACAAGCATGGATGTGGAGTATCATGGAACCATTGCAACAGGCAACCACCAATGCCAGTCTGAGAAGCATCAGTCCTCAGAAGAAATGGCATAGTGATATTAGGTAACATCAAAATAGGTGCCTTGGAAAATACAGTTTTAATTTTGTTCAAAGCTCCACTGCAAGTATCGGACCAAACAATTTTATTAGGAGCTCCCTTTTTAGTCAAAGATGACAGGACAGAACAAATAGATGAAAAGTTCGGAATGAACTTGTGATAGAAGTTAATGAGTCCTAACATGCTCCTAACCTGTTTCTTTGTCCGAGGGATATCTAATTCTAATATGCGTTTGACAGTGTGCTCATCAGGGTATAACATGTGGTTACCAACACGGGACCAAGAAATGAAATTTCTCGACAACCAATCTGAACCTTTGAAGGTCTAACTGTCAAACCATGCTTTCTGAGTAGCATTAATACAGATTTTAATCCTGTGATATGTTCTTGCCAAGAACTATGGAATAAAAAGATGTCGTCTATGTATGTGATGACATCAGATCTATCTCCTAAGAGTCTCCGCATCATGCGCACAAAAGTCGCAGGAGCATTGACAAGGCCAAAACACATATAATTCCATTGGAATAAACCATATGGAGTCATAAATGCGGTTAGTGGTTTGGCTTTTTCAGTTAAAGGGATCTGCCAATATCCCTTGGATAGATCTAGTTTGCTAAAGTATGTAGCCTGGGATAGTTGTGATAAGAGATCCTCCAAAACAGGCATGGGCTCGGCATCTGTGAGAGTGACACTGTTAAGACGTCTAAAATCAATGCAGATGCGAAGAGATTTGTCCTTCTTTCTAACTAGAACCATAGGAAAAGAATAGGATGATTCAGAAGGAGAAATGATGCCCATGCGTAGCATATCCTTAAGTTCACTATCTACCTGAGATCTGTAGTGTAAGGGTATAGTATACGGTCTGAGTTTGATAGGGTGGGTGGGTATGAAAAAAAATCGAAAAAAGGTGATTCGTCTTACGAGGACAAAAGACAAAGAAAATAGTCTACGTTACGGCCACAAGGCCTTCGTCAGGAAAGGAAAGAAAGAGAAGGCTAGACAGGACACATAAAAACTAAATAAAATAAAAACTGGGTACTTCCCTGAAGGCAAGAACCGAAATTCTATCAAAATCGCTGTCTGTTTGTAAGCGCGTGGCTGAACAGAAAAATGACTTCCGCCGCCGGATGTACACAATGCATACTAAGAAACTAAAAAACGAAACCGGAAAATAAACTACCCAACGTGATAAAAGTGGGGACTGGAAATAGAAGGGGACAGAATGAGTGGGAGATAAATAAATATGAAATAAAAAAATGTATATGGCATACAAATAGAAGAATAGGATAAGAGTGGAAAGAGTAAAATAGAGCAAGAGAGGAGAGGGTGACCTCAGACAAAGGTGTGAAAAGTGTTGAGACCGGCTGGTTTTAGACACCCCATGCGGTGGATAAGACGGTTCTCAAGCTGTTCTCGGCTGGCAGTGTCAGAGGAGCAGGATCGGATCGCTGTGACCTGAATGTCGATGGGACCATGGTGGTCAGGACCATTAAAGTGTATAGCAACTGGGTAGTTTATTTTCCGGTTTCGTTTTTTAGTTTCTTAGTATGCATTGTGTACATCCGGCGGCGGAAGTCATTTTTCTGTTCAGCCACGCGCTTACAAACAGACAGCGATTTTGATAGAATTTCGGTTCTTGCCTTCAGGGAAGTACCCAGTTTTTATTTTATTTAGTTTTTATGTGTCCTATCTAGCCTTCTCTTTCTTTCCTTTCCTGACGAAGGCCTTGTGGCCGTAACGTAGACTATTTTCTTTGTCTTTTGTCCTCGTAAGACGAATCACCTTTTCTCGATTTTTTTTCAAACCCACCCATTGTATTCCACGTCTTACCGCAGTTCCCCTCAACTTCCTCGAGTTTGATAGGGTGATCATCAGTCAATGTAATATCATGAGAGATAACATCAGTGCGACCTGGAAGTTCAGTCAGCACATCAGAGAAAGATTCTAAAACAGCAAGAGCCTGTTCTCGATAACCAGAATCTAAATCAACTGATACAGTTACATCTCTCCAAGATTCGGAAGATGTTAAAGACAGCAGAGGAAAATTAAAAGAAATATCGCTCGCTGTAGAATCATCAGATTCCACAACAGCTGACAAAGTCTGTCGAACTGGTTCATCAGAAATACTGTCCAAGATAGGTTCTAACTCTGCAGGGCGCTCCGCATACAATTTTAACATATTAATGTGAAATGTTTTAACTTTGCCCCTTATGTCAATGGCATAATCTACATCAGTTTTCTTCTCAACCACCTTAAAAGGGCCCTGCCAGGAAATTAGCAGTTTATTTTCCTTGGTTGGAAGAAGTAGCCATACTTGTTCTCCTGGTAGGAACGAACGTAATTTTCGAGATTGGTTGCAGCGCACTCTCGACCTCTGTAAAGCATTACGTATCATACCTGATGCATAAGTACATGCATCTACAAGGCGTTGTCTGAGATCAATGACCAGTCCATAGCTGGTGCGGACAGTAACATCCTCCACTGATCCCAACAACAAATCCTTGAGTATGTGCATAGGACCTCTAGGGTTGGCACCATATACCAACTCAAATGGCGAAAAGCCAGTGCTCTCATGGGGCACTTCTCTGTAAGCAAATAAGACTGCTGGTAACATTCGGTCCCAGTCACGAGGACATGTCTCGGTGACTTTGCCTAACATCTGCTTCAACGAGCCATTGAAACGCTCGCAAACGCCATTGCTTTCCGGATGGTATGGGCTTGTGAACGAATGCTTAATTGCTAACATGTTCTCAATATCTTTCATCATTTGAGACATAAATTGAGTACCACGATCTGATATGATTTCATCAGGAAATCCTATGCGACAAAAAATAACAAATAAAGCATCAGAGACAGCTGCTGAGGTGATAGTCTTCAATGGTATGGCCTCCGGCCAACGCGTACATAAGTCTATACACGTTAGGATATATCTATATCCTCTATCTGACATGACTGACATAGGACCAACTATGTCAATTGCAAGCTTGGTGAAAGGCCGTAATGGCACATCAGTGACTTGTAAGGGTGCAGCGTGGTGCTTGCCCCTACGTGCTACCTTTTGACAAGTTGTACATGACCTGCAGTATAGCTTTACATCTTTGTTAACACAGGGCCAATAAAAATTTGAGGTGACACGAAACAGAGTACGCTTAATCCCCATATGACCAGCTAAAAGCGAGTCATGGGCAGTATTCAATACAATAGGTCTAAAACTCTTTGGAATAACTACCTGTCTCCTGACTAAAACATAGTTGTCAAAGCATCTAGTCAGTACTGAGTTCTTAAATTCAAACCAGTAACGTGAAGTTTTTGTCTTCTTCACATGCTTGCTCTCTGCTAGAGCAAACAATGGTTGCAAATCAACATCTTCGCGCTGTTTGGCAGCGAACGAATGGGGGGAAACATTCTGAACATTCTGAAGAGTTGCTCTCTCACTAAATGGTATAGCTGGCTCTGCCGTGGATTCAACAGCATGCTGGGCCCTAGTGACTACAGCGTTAGCCAACATTGGGTGAGATTCAACCCATTTATGTATCTCCTCTGTGGAGCAATCCTTAATACCTGGTATATTACCAAGGATAATGTCTGATACTGGTTCATCAAGGACACATGCCCTTACCTTACCTGTAAAGAAGGGTGTGGCAATATCTATTTCTGCCACTGGGTAACACTCTATACTCCCACCAAATGTTATGCACTTCACTGTTTTACCAGTAAAGGCAGATTCATCAATTAGCGATCTACGGACTCCGACAGTGGTACAGCCAGAATCACGAAGGACACTTACATGTCTGTTATACAGAAAACCAGTATATAATGTGAGGCGTCCCACGTTCTCACAAGATGACATAGCAGGTAGAGCATGCCCGCAAATTAATCTGGGTTGTGAACCAGGTTGGAATAAAGATTTGCATCCATAACAATTTTCATCATTAAGTGAGCTAACAATACATGCATTGGCATGGTCGGCTCCCTTCTCATCATTCTTCTTTGCAGTTACACATGCATTACCCTTCTTATGATTGCTATTGTCATTATGCCCACAGTGCTTGTTAGTGCTGTTTCCATATTATTTCTTATAAGTTCTATTCCTAGCACATGACCAACATCTGCCATTATTC
Organism: Oreohelix idahoensis; assembly: GCA_024509875.1. Classification (NCBI taxonomy): domain Eukaryota; kingdom Metazoa; phylum Mollusca; class Gastropoda; order Stylommatophora; family Oreohelicidae; genus Oreohelix; species Oreohelix idahoensis. The sequence continues at coordinate 112,873 of JAMPIV010002958.1, forward strand.
CTATTACCACTGTAGGATGCATTGTCTTGTGTGGGTCTATGATCCATCCGTTTGTTATGCATTTCCTCATTACGGCTAGAATTCTGCCGCCACTGACCTTGGTTTGAATAACCATAGTCTCGCCTCTGTGGGAAGTTAGATGGTGACCTCTGCCTTGGGAAGTTATATTTTCCTCGGTAGTTGGATCTATAACTTTGCCTTACTCTGCTGTCCACACTCTGTGATCGAGGTCTATGACCACCATCTCTAAAGTCATGACGAGTCACACATACTGGGAGTGCGTCCTTTATAGTTGGTTTGTGAACCTCTTTATCTGGGTGAGCTGTCATATATTGTCTCCCAAGTATCTCCATTGCCTCCAGGTCTTTCGGTTTTCTTTCTTGAAAAAATGAGGCAAGATCGGTGCTACATGCCGACAACACCATGTCACGTAACATTAGATCAAGTAAGCCAGTGAAGGTCTTATCACTTCCGGACAATTCTATCCATCTTTTAGAATATAATTTTATTAATGAGACAAATTCTCCAAAGTCAGCTTTTCTGCTCGGCAGACAGGAATGAAATTTATCACGGAATCCTGCTTCTGTAAGCTGAAATTTACGTAGCAATGTCTCCTTGACAACATCGTAGTCTTCTCTACTACCGCTGTCCAGAGCAAAATAAGCCTGTAGAGCGTCCGCTGTTAAAAAATCGCATAATGTTGCACTCCATTGACCCTTGGGGATCTTCAATGCACTGACCTTGAGCTCAAAACGTTGTAAGAAACTATCGACGCAGTCGATTTGTTGGTTGAAATTAGGCAATCGTATCCGGTTTGTGGTCACAGGTGTACTAGTTGATGTGTTTGGAGCGTCCAACTCCACTTTTCTTAGGGCGACAGCAACATCTATATCTTTCTGAATACGCAATTTCTCTATCTCCAAATCAGTTGCTTTCTGAGCAGTTGCAGGAGCTAATCTTAATTTTTCTTGCTCAGCGTCAATCTTTAGTTTTTCTAGCGCAAGAGCTTGTGCAAGATCTTTTTCTTTCTCTTCCATCTTCATTCTCTCCAATTTCTCCTTTTGTTCTAACTTGTCCTTCTCCAAATCTTGTGTCTTTTTCTTCTCATCATGTTCTAACTGAAGACGTTTTAATTAACGTTCATTCTGTCTTTCAATTCTTGCATTATAGCTGTCAAATTTTGCAGTAGCAAACATCTCTAGTTCCGCTCCTGATTTATTAAATTTAATCCCAATTTCTATAAAGTCCTGAAAGGAAGACATGGTTTCCTACCAGAAACAACTTTCTGTTCAAAATATAGTGATATTTATAATGATGAACAATACAAAACTCAATACCTATGTAAGTCGTACAAACCCACCAAGGACATAATTAGAATGTGTTAAATTAAGGTGATATTGTTAATGAACACTGCAGTGTTCAATACATGTTATAATAAAAGAAAAAAAAATATGCAAAATTATGCCATGTATATCAATGGGTCCAGACAAATGTACAATGAAAAGATGAAGGCAATGATGTCAGTGACAATGATGATGATGATGGTATATTTTCAAATACAACACACACAAAAACAAATTAAAATTAACTAAAATAAGACAACAAAAACAATATTCTATCTTAACATGTAAAAAAAAATAATAATTTTTAGACACTACAAATAATTCACAACTAAAACGAAACAACCGTCACAATAACAACTAAGGAGAAGAAGGTATAGAAAGCACTATTACAACAACTGATAATGTGAGACATATATACGAAACAATAAAAAAAACGTGATACCTCACGCCACATCTAAACAAAAATGAAATGTTCGCAATGCAAAAAAGGACTATCAGTATGAATGCGTCAAAGCGCTAAAATTCCTTAAATGCAAACCTCACATAAACCTACAGAAAATCTCCTTTCATCATACTTCCGAAGATGAATGAAAAAAAATGATACCTAAAAAAAAAAAAAAATTGGCAACACTGAACATATAGAATAGAAAAAAGAAAAATAGCAAAGATGGAGCACGCTATGAAAGCACAAGAGGCTTTAAAGAAGCTTTTAAAATGCAGCTAAACGTATCGTAAAATGCAGACTAAAGTGTTTTGGTCTGAACACGGCGTAATTTAGTTTACACTGTCTCGCATGAATCAGGAAAACAGAGCCAAAATAGAAACTATAGTTCTGAAAACTTGTTTGATATGTCGTCTGGTCGAACTGTTTTATTTATTTCTTAATAATAAGGTCCGCAAAGTTTCTTTTATAGATTTATAAATGTTAGTACACGCATGGTCCCCGAAAGCCTTCAATGTTTTTGGAAAAATAGGCACCTCGTTTGTCTCTAAAATATTCCATCAACAGAAATCATGCGTGTTTGTTGACGTAAATTCTTGCTGCCGTTAAAGGTCACGGGGCGTGGCTAATTTGCCGCAGTGCGTCGAAAAGTTTCGCTTTGTACGGGAAGCTCATTTGCGCGACTGCTGGTTTCACCGCAGTTTTTGCAAAAAGGTTCGTTTGCAAGATATTTCATATACACGAACAAAAAGTCATTGTTAAACAGCCCAGTTCTTCAAAACAGCTTAAAACACGTTGCCTTAAAAGTGCATCTGAACTCCTGTTTCATGTTCACTCATATTATAGTTCAAATGATGCAAATTCATTTTAAATAAACTTGGTGCACATAATTAATTCAGGCATAAAACATCGCTCACGAGGCACAAGCTTGGCTACCCATCTGTTAAAACCCATCTGTCGAGGGGTGTGTGTTTATTTATATTTTTCGTGCTTATTCCTGCCTTTTGCGTTTGCACGACTGTTTGTTTGTATCCCATATAGAAAGGAATGTGATGCCCAGGGTTCTCTCTTTATGTGCCTGGCGAATAAACATTAATCCTTAGTATTAACTTACTTTGTGCACACATCTCTTTCTCCAATGAAAGTCATAATAACTGAGTGACGGTTTTGTAACTTTAATACACATTACAACGAACTTCACATTAGACCCATTGATGTGGTCAGGCAATATGAACACAATCAATATTAATAATAATAACAAAAGTCACTCAGTTTCATGAACAATTATGAATGTTAAATATGCCATACATTATAATACTTCCATGTAAAAACAGGAATATACATTAGGGTTATCCACACATGCCCACACACACATCTGTGCCGCCTAACGGCTGGTCACTCAATGCCCTCTCCTCGCTGCTAAACTCTCTCTCGTTTTTTTTTCTGCCTTGTTAGCAAAACTTCCCCAGCCAGTCTCATCACGTGACATAGAGTGGCTATTTGGGTGAAGTGGCAAAGTGCCAAACTCGGCGTTAAAATTAATGCATTTTCTACTCTTAACAATCAGTCATATTTACGGTGATTAAACTGACACTAGACGACAGGCTGAACATCTTCTACAAAATTGGAAGAATTTGAATTCATTGTCTTGCTTCCCCTTTGGACACATTTGCAAGACTAATTTCATAAAGTTAGCAAGGTCCTCCAAAGTTCACAAATTTCGTTGAGCACATGCGCACAGATTTACAGCTCACTATTGCAGTTCGTATCAAACATTCCAGCTAATTTGGACGAAATTGAACAGCGAGCAAAAATTACTCTAGAAATTACGAGAAAAAAACAAAGCAAGGATGAGGCAGCGCCCGAAGCTTTAGACAAACTTTCTCCAAGAGACAGTTTTAGAATAAATTCATTTTTTTATGTCATGGATGCTCTTGACGCCAACCTAGACAGAAGAGCAACAGTGTGTAGGAGTGTAGCTAGCAATTTTTCATTATTGGTGAACCTGCAAGCAACCAAGTAACAAATTCATAATGGTGCCGAGATTTTGATGCAAGAGTATCCAAAGGATGTTGACCTTAGTCTAGTCGATGAACACTTGCACTACCACCTGTACGTCAAACAAGTTCACCCTGAAAAAGAAAATTTCTGCCACCAGAACATGCATCAAATAATATTCCAAGAAAAAATTCAGACAGCTTTTCCAAATGTGGAAACAATTTTCAGATTGTTCCGGTGTTTAATGGTTACTAATTGTAATGGTGAAAGATTATTTTCTAGACTAAAAAGGATTAAGAATGATCTGCGGTCAACAATGTCCCAAGATCGGTTGTCTAATCTTTGCATTCTCTGCATAGAAAAACTGCGACTTACTGATTTTAATGACATACAGTAATTGATCAATTTGCATTTTAAAAAAACTCGAAAGAAACTGTTTTGAGTTTGTATACAGTGTAATGTTTAAACATTGCTATGAACGTTGTGTGTGAACGTCTTCATTAGATCCATACTTTTGTAAACTTATTAAACTTATAAACAATCTTTTTATTAATGCTAAAATTTAAAAAATGTTCTACTTTCATTGTGTGGATAAATGTCACAGAACGTCTGAACATGCACTTTTGGATTCTCTCTCACACCTTCAGATCTACGACAGTATCATTTGTTTTTCTTCATTTTCTCACCAATCGCTTTTATTTGGCATACATCTTGCGTTTTAATTATTGTTACTCTCTATGGTGGATCAGTAGAGTAAAGTCTCTAACACTCAACTCCCCTACGGAAGTATCTGCTATGGGACTACCTTTATCTTTTTACACGCAGACGTGTTTACGTTACGCCAGGTGAACTGTAGTATTATCGTAACAATACGCGGTCATTATCATCGGTCAGCGGTAATATGTTTATCGCTTTGAGTCGTCTGACCCATTTGAAAGGAGTCAATCCTCGTTAGACACAATATGGTCTCGTACGAGGATGATTACGAATCCAATATTGTTTGTCTGAGCGGCCGGTGACCGCTTTTGTTTGTCTGCTTGGAGAAGGCACGAAAACACGAGCGATAACGAGATAATACTTTCACGGGACCATCCCTGTGTGTGAGTTATAGCAGGCAATCTGTTTGGCGATACAGTATTTGAAGGTAGCATCTGGCCATCAAAATAGTTCACAAATTTGTTTGTGAGAGTGCACAAGAGGTCACCGGAAATATTACGTCTTATTATAAATAGGTTTCTCGTTGGAATATTAAATGTAATATTTTTAACTCGCGGAGGAGTTTAGGAATTGAAACACCCCATCCCACACAGTGCTAAAAAGCGTATGATTGGATTGAAGTGAGAGCCGGAATAAACATTGAATTTCATTGGAAATGTCGGCACAAGTACCACCTGTGATTTTAACTGAGAAGTGCAAAAATATAATCTAGCAAACTCAGAGACACCGAACAGACAGCTTCTCAACTTCAAACGTGCGACTCCCAAAAAGTAAGAAAGAGAAGGATCGGACCTTGAAATCCATACTTGTGACAGATGAAAGTTTTGGGGAAACTTGAAACCTTAAAAAGTAAGCCCGCCTTTATAAATACAGAGACTGAAACACGTAATTGACCAGGACTTAAAATACAAAGACTGGAACCCAAAATAATTGGATCACCCGTCATAAGAGAAACTTTCCCAGACCAAGTGTTTCGCAGATTCACCAGTTATAAAAGATATTCAAAATTTCAATTCTAACCTTTGTACGGAGATTGTGTATTTCGAAAACGTTAGGGTAAGTGTAACAATATATATATATGTGTGTGTGTGTGTGTGTGTGTGTGTGTGTGTGTGTGTGTGTGTGTGTAGCAGCCTCAGCAGACGAAACTAGTAAATTCGTAAACCACTGAAGCAGACGTGATCCCAGTCTCCGAATGGGGCTGTGATGAGTTAGGGTTAAATCGCATGCGCCTAAAGTGTATAATATTTTGTGACATAAATGCACTATGTTACTTGTAACTCAGGCAACTCATTATTCGCTCCGTCCAGACACATTTTCCTATTTAATACCCTGAGGAATATGTTGACGTTTAATCATCTTCCCTGGGCTACATTGTGTACTCGGAAATTTAATTCTTCTGAGAGATTAACACTGGTGGGTGGACAGCGAGAATGCGCCTGTTAATCGGCAGCCCACAAATGTACTTAGCCGAGACATTTGTTTTCTATTTTGTCTAAAATGTAGGTTACAAGCTATCAGAAGTACTGAAGTTACTGCGCCACTCGTGTGGGAAAAGTACACTCATCACCAAGAAGTGACGAAAATAACAGCTGCAAGGACTCCTTTATATCAGTCAAAAGCTTATAAAAAGCACCAGCAAAAGTGTCATAACTTTCTTACTAAAACATCACCTTAAATCTCGGTGAAGAGAAAATTTGATTCCCACATAAAATTCACCAGCATTTTATTTATTTTAAACTGTTTATACTAATTGATTACTACTTTTCTTACTAGCAATAGACTGGGTTATGAGATCATCGACAACACACAACAGAAATGGAATCCAGTGGACGCTGACTAAGCAGTTGGATGATCTGGATTTTGCTGATGACTTGGCTCTTCTGTCCCATAACCGTAATCAGATGCAGGACAAATTGAAAACACTCGATGAGAAGTCACTGCATCTGGGTCCGAAAATACACCGGGAAAAGACAAAAATAATGAGAATAAATGCAGGTAATGATAATAGGGTTGAACTTAAAGAAACACTAACACAATATGTAGAATCGTACACATATCTTGGCAGCAATATAGACAAAGTTGGAGGGACAGACAGCGATATCAAAATAAGAATACAAAAGGCAAGAGAAGCGGAAAGCATTGGGAAATATATGGAGATCAAGAGAAATCAGATCCAACACGAAAATAAGAATCTTCAACTCAAATGTGAAGTCAGTCCTATTGTATGGCTCTGAGACATGGAGAACAACAAAGACAACAACAAAAAAGCTACAGACTTTCATAAATGGGTGCTTGCGTAGAATGGAGGGATTAAAATGGTATGACAAGGTTACCAACGTGGAACTGATGACAAGAACTAGACAAGTGCCAGTGGAAAAAGAGATGAAAAGAAGACGATGGCGATGGATAGGACACACACTGAGAAATCCTGTGGATAGCATTACAAGGCAGTCCTTGTTCTGGAACCCTCAGGGCAAGAGAGGCAGAGGTAGACCAAGAAGCACATGAAGACGAGAGCTGGAAACAGAGGTGAAAATGATGAGAAGAACGTGGAAAGAACTTGAGATAATGGCACGTGACAGGAGGACTTGGCATGTGATTGTTGAAGGCCTATGCTCCTTTGGGAGTGGAGGGTTATGAATGAACTACATTTGTTTCCTGTTGTTTTAAAACTAAACAAACATAGCTGATTCAGTTATTACATATATGAAAGCAAACGTATGAGCCAGTATATATATATATATATATATATATATATATATATATATATATATATATATATATATATATATATATATATATATATATATATATATATGTATATATATGTATGTATATATTATATTTCTAGACAAATATTTATTTACGTCTAAACAGAGCTTTATTACTTTTAGAGGAAATTCGCGGAATTAACTCTGCTGGGGGGGCTTGAACGGAGTAAAAACAATTGCTTAAATCCTTCACAAAATGCGACGGACAGATATGAGTTAACAAATGTTCAGCGCTAAGCAGCATTGTACTTTACTTCTGAATTATCCTGGGAAACATCCCGTAAGGTAGAAGCGTCATTAACCTTCTATCTACATTTCTGCCAAGAGTAATCTAGTGCAAAGGGAGTCACCTTTGACGACCATTTAGATACTCCTGACTTTTGTCCACTGTTGGACCACTACTGCAAAGCAGCGGAGGCAATTGTTGGGAGCTCGTCCGGGATTAAACTCGGATACGCATTTGCAATAAATCACAATTGCAGACCTCGTTTTGAGAAGAAACCAAATTGTTAATTTCCCTAGAATATTGTCGTACGTTAGGTAATTTTTTTTATTTGGCCCGTCTAAGTAGAGAGTGACTGTTTACTGATTTACGAGAAGGTATAGAAATTAGGTACACTGGTGGTAGGTTGAGGGAAAGATATGTTTCTAGAGTGAGTAGGTTTCTCTCCTCCAGCCTATCTGTACGACTGTGCTTTGTTTCCAAGACAGTCTTTGCCTCCCTATCTAAAATAAGACAGGTTACTCTTCACACACAACACCATGTGACAACAAGACACATACATGTGAAGAACTACGGAAAAATGTGTAATGGTTTGACCAACACACATCGTTAAATTTTTTGTTGTTTATTTATCACTAAACTTAGACAACATCAATACTCAAAGATATCAAGTATCATACATATCCAGGAAAAAAATCAGGAATTTATTTAATACGCCTTCACAATGTTCATCATGTGACGTATTCTTTCCAGAACGTTGTTTCTATTACAGCTGCTCTGAACGCATCACGATTCTGGGCAAGTCGACCTGCATCAGCCAAAGACAAGTTCAGATTCTCTGTGATGTCCTGGGTCCACCGTCGTCTAGGTCGACCCCTTCCCCTTTTTCCAGGGACCATGCCTTCCATCACTGTTTTTTCCAGGCTATTATGTCTTTTTATATGACCGAAAAATTTCAGCTTCCTTATTGCGATGGTATTTAGGAGCCTATGTTCCTGTACGTTTAGTGAGTGCAGTACTTCTCTGTTGGTCTTTTTTTCTGTCCAGGGTATTCTCAACATCCTTCTGTAGCATTTCATTTCAAATGATGTAATCTTTTTTGCAACTGTTTTATTGAGTGTCCAAGTCTCGCAGCCGTATGTTGCCACTGGGAATATACATGCTCTGATCAGTTGTAACTTTGTTTCTTTGCTTATGCCTTGCCATAGGTTTTTCATCTGTATTAGTTTATGTGAAGCAATTGCAAGTCTTCTTTTAATTTCTACTGCACAGTCGCCAGAGCTGTTGATGATTGATCCTAAGTATTCGAATTCATTAACACTTTCCAGTTCTTCGTTATCAATTTCAATTTCTGGTTTGGTCTTTATTTTGTCTGTTGTCAATACTTTAGTCTTCTTGGTGTTTAGGTATAGATTCTGGGCCTGGCTGTGTTTTTTGGTGGACAGAAGTAATTGTTCAAGTCCTTCTGGGTTGGTCGATAGGAGGACTGTGTCGTCAGCTTATCTGATTTCCGGGATCTGGTACCCGCCGATGTTAAATGAGTCAAACTCTGTGTGTTCTTGGTCATCTCTTACGTTTCTCATGATATTATCGGCATAAATGTTAAACAGGTAAGGGGAAAGGGTACAGCCTTGTCTTACTCCTTTCTGTACTTCAAACCATTCTGATGTTTCCCCCTCTACTCTTACGGCTGCCTGTTGTTCTTGGTACAGCAGTGCGATGAGTTGTATAAGGTGGTTTGGAAATCCCATATTTTTCATAATAGCCCATAACTGCTGATGTTGTACACAATCGAAAGCTTTGGTGTAATCAATGAAACAAGTATGTAGGTAAACGTTGAATTCTCTACACTTTTCTATGATGATCCTCATGTTGAATATATGATCTCTAGTGCCTCTACCTGGTCGAAAACCCGCCTGTACTTCGTTTATTTCTTTTTCTAGCTTTTGTTGCATCCTTTTCATTATGATTTGTAATAGTATTTTGCTGGCATGGCTTATAAGAGCTATAGTTCTGTAGTTTGTGCACAGTTTCAGGTTGCCCTTTTTTGGCAAGGGTATGTAAATTGATCTTTTCCATTCCTTGGGCCAAATTCCGCTTTGCCAGATCTTGCAGCATAATGCATGGTATATACGAGCGCAGCCTTCTCCTCCTGCCTGTATCATTTCAGCTGTTATTTCAGCACAACCAGGAGATTTTCTACTTTTTAAGTGTTTGATTGCGTTCCGGACTTCCTCTATGGTATGTTCTGGTTCACGTTCCGCTTCATTCATGACGTTGTTATCTGCCGCTTTGTTTATTTCCGTATACATTTCTTGACAGTACTCCTTCCATCTGTTCAGAATATCTTTACGTTCTGTTAGAGTGTCGCCTTTCTTGTCGTTTATTGCTCGAGGTGATGATTTAAAGTTGCTGTTCTTCAATGTTCTTACTTCAGAAAACATATTCTTACTCAATCCCTGTTCGCGCATTTCCTCTATTTTCCTGCAGGTGTCGTTTATGTATTGTTGTTTGTCTTGTCTGACTCGTTTTTTAATCTGCTTTGTGTATTCCTTGTACAACTCCTGATTTTCTGTATCTTTTTTGGACTTCATTTTTCTTCTCTCTACCACCAACTTCAGTGTTTCGTCTGAGATGTCTTCTCGTCTCTTTATACTTCTTTTAGGAATTAACCTCTGTGCATTTGTAATATAAACATCTCTGATGTTATTGGCAAGTTCATCTGGTGTCATTTCCTCCTGTACTGCCATAAGAATGTCAAATTTGTTCTGAATATCGACACTGTACTCTTCTGGAATGGCGCTTGTGTCATAACGTATTACTTTGTCACTTGTAACGACTTTTTTCAATTTGATCTTGAAGTTTGCAGCAAGAAGTTCATGGTCGAAGTCACAGTCTGCTCCTGGGAGCGTCTTGATGGATGAGATACAAGATCGCCACCTTTGTTGTATTAAGATGTAATCTATTGGTTCTTGCTTTTTCCGTCCGGTGACGTCCATGTATATAGTCTTCTAGGGTGTTGCATAAAAAGAGTATTTGTGATGACTAGGTTGTTTTCTAGGCAGAATGTTGTCAGGCGTTCTCCTCTCTCATTTCTCTGACCCAATCCATAACTTCCTTTCACTCTTTTTTCATGTTCTAATCTTTCGTTTCCAACTTTGGCATTAAAATCTCCCATTATTATCCTAATATCTTGCTTATTTGTTTTCTCTAATGCGTGTTGCAGTTCATTGTAAAAATCTTCAATTTCCTGTTCTTCAGCAGCTGCTGTTGGCGCATATGTTTGTATAATTGTGATGTTCTTTCTTTTTCCTTTCAGTCTGATTGTGACAATGCGGTAATTTATGGGATTATATCCTAATAGGGAGGCAGCTGTCCTTTTAGACAGGTAGAAGCCGACGCCACTCTGACCTCCTCTCTATTTGCCTGAGTATATGAATGTTCCTCCTGATGGAATCGAAAAGTGTCCCTGGCCCGACCATCTGTGCTCTGAGATGCCCAGGATATCGATGTTTAGTCTTTCCATCTCGTTCTTCACTATGTACTGTTTTCCTTGGTATAAGCTTCTGACGTTCCATGTTCCTATTTTGATTATTTTTCTAAGACCGATGGCATGGTTTTCCGTGGTAACACAGTCAGGCTTTTGGCCGTCATCACGATTACCTGTACTGACGCTGCCAACGATCTCTTCCCCAGTTTAATATGATCTGCCTGGCCTGGGGGCCTCACCACCAGATCTCTGTGTAGTATTCAGATTAGCCATTATGGATTTCTTGGCATTGTACATCCAGTAGTTTGCCATTGCTTTCTGGATGGTTCTGGCCGCTTACCATTACAGTCCATGGTGCGCCCTCAGCCCGATACCAGGCCTTTCCAACTCCTGCCCTAGAAGCCGTTGTCAAAATATTATTGATCATCCGCCCGTTCGGCCAGCAGTTGTGTGTACTGTTTAAAGGGGACCTCCCTTTTTCAATTTACTCATGTAGTTCTGCCGGCCAGTCAAAGCCGTTGCCCGGGGGTGGCGCTGCCGTACACAAGCAGACTCGAGGAGCCATACATGAGCTGAACTGGAGTGGGGGAACCAAATAGGATCCAGGCCATCCTCAAAAAGAGGAAGTGACTGCCTCTCACCGTGAGGTACTATCCCTTAAACACTCCAGCCCTACCCCCCCCCCTTTTTCACCATGTGGAGAAAAAAATATATTAACCCAAAGGTTGAAGGTTGACACTTGCTTACAGGAATAAACAATCTTGGTGCGAGATAAGACCAAGTAAAAAAAAAATCAAACACCAACTTAATAGATCTTTCTCCAGCAAAAACAAAATCATCTTACACTCTCTCCCACTGTGGTCACCTTTCAATCTCTTACATTTTGTCTTTCACCAGTGGGTCTGTGGTATCCATTGTTTTATAGAATATCCCTCAAAATCTTATTTGACTGTGATTAGTGTAAAACTCGAGCTGTCGACGGTACAAATTGGGTTTGATTCGTCCCAACAAAAAAAAAATACTAATGAGGTGAACGCCGAATTTGCTAAAGTTCTCACTAAGTCCTGGCAGTGTTATAAATGCTAAATGTTATCGTCACTGTTCTAAACTATCCTCTTTTCCTCCGATGGGGGTGTCCAGAAGATGAGAAAAAATCTAGACACAGGACTTACACGCTTGCAGTGTATAGGGACGGCGGGGGAGAACAAGCTTTAGGTTCCCGCTCGGTCTGGAATTCTATCTGGGTACAGGTGTCAATACAAACAGGTGACTAGTGTGAAAAATCGTTGTGATTTTGACCATTGAAGTAAGGTGATTCTCCCAGTATCCTGCATACCATCATAGCTGGCAGACGCTGGAGCTGGGTTGGTCATGTCCTCAGAAGAGACCCCGATGCCATCACAAGAACAGCTATGCTTTGGACCCCTGAAGGAAAGCGAAAGAGAGGCCGACCAAAAACAACTTGGCGGAGGACTGTGGAGGCTGAGATGCAAAGAATGAACTAGAGTTGGGGCACTGTACGAAGGATGGCCACCGACCGTGCAAAGTGGAATCAATTTGTTGTTGCCCTACAAGATGCCACTAGGCGTGATGGCCGCTGACTGCTTTGACGGTCGGTGGTTAAGGATCGAAGAAGAAGAAGAGAGACAGGTGTCAATACAAACAGGTGACTAGTGTGAAAAATCGTTATCATTTTGACCATTGAAGTGAGGTGATTCTCCCAGTATCCTGATAATCTGTTTGCTCCTAATTTTAAGGATGATGATGATGGATTTTAACAACCGACTCTTTGCCAGAGTGCCGGTCCTGCACAGTGTATCGACTAGGTACTCCACTTGAATACAACTGTCAGGTGTCTGGGACAAAATGATGATATCAGGTCTATGATGCTGTGGGCTGTTAAAAATAATATCCTGGATTTGGTAAGTCCAGTCGTTATAATTTACAGTCAGAAAATATCATCAGGCTAGTAGCCTTATAGATCCTACACGATTGTTGATAGATAATGTATATGTACTGATGTACAAGTACACACATTATAAAATAAAGACCGCAGGTCGTCCACTTGGGGATCAGGTCAGAATCCAGAATGAAATATTCACGAAATCACGTATCCACAGTATGCCATAAAGAAAATGGTTTTAGGCCTACGCGCTAGACTCTTCAAATTCTGACTGACAACTGATGGCTTTTTTTTAAACAACAGTATATATATATATATATATATATATATATATATATATATATATATATATATATATATATATATATATATATATATATATATATATATATATATATATATATATATATATATATATATATATATATATATATATATATATATATATATATATATATATATATATATATATATATCATAGACTTGGGTTTGATTCTTAATGGCGTTATTTCCGTGGGTGAACTTCAAAGTTTCTGTTCCGTTTCTCTTACGTGCTGTATAGCTGTCCAGTGGTCAAGTATTATATGATTGACAGCTGAGTTCGCGTGAATGGAAAGAAGTATAACCATAGCGGGATTTATTTCCTGCTATGACTGTCAGGTCAAAGAAGATTGTAGACACAGCATTTGACAGTGTTTCAAGAAATGAGGGCAATGACAAAATGGTGAGCAGCAGAAAGACAGGACAGGTAGTTTTAAATGCAAGTTTGAGCTAGCAAATCAGACAGTAGCTTTTAGATTACAATAGGCTGTTCGATTACTGTAGACTCTTTTCAATTACACATCACAAATACTGACATAAATTGTAGATTACTGAAAGTGTATTGTTAGTAATTAGTTTAGTTAGATCTGCTCATACGTCTTGCAATAAATACATAAATAAGGTGATATATTTTAAGAGTAAAATAATAATTCATAAAATCAAAACCTCTCTAAAAATGTATGGAAGAGGAAAACACTGTCCATTGCTGAAGCCTTATTTCTGTTGTTGGTGTTGTATATTAGATACTTTTAGTCAACCTAGTATTTTGACATTAGAGCGGACAATTTTATTTTAGTTAGTAGCAACTGCATTTTTCGTGTCGCCTGTAAACAATCTCCTTGCACAGCATGGCCGAATCACAAAACCTCCACTTCTTTTATCTGAATATTGGTAGGGAATTTGACATGACAGGCCAAACTCTGATAGATGTTGTGCTGAGTTCCATTAAACGGGAGGAATGGGGGGGGGGGGGGCATTTTAAATCAAAATAGCAGAAAAATAATTATTGGGATTAGTCTAAAGTAGTATAATTTATATTTTCCTGAATCTAAATCAGTGACAATTATTTGTCAGAACACATTCTAAGTAGGTATATTTTAATTTTTAAACCGTATTTTCTTCAGAAATGGTGCTTTTCCTAGACATTCTTGGATTTTCTCAGAACCGTGAAAGGGACATAACTTTCTGACTATAACATCACCTTAAATCTCCGTGAAGAGAAAATTTGATTCCAATATAAAAGTCACCAGCATTTTATTTCTTTTAAACCGTTACTACTAATTGATTATTAAATTTATTACATTTATTTTGAAACTAAACAAACATAGTGGTTTCCATTATAAAATTCACCAGCAATTTATTAATTTTAAACTGTTAATACTAATTGATTATTAAATTTGTTACATGTTATTTTAAAACTAAACAAACATAGTTGATTCAGTCTTGTGGCGCCAGGCTGGATGTAAGACCCTCATGTTTAACAGGTCGCTTGCTGTTACCACGTACGTGACCATTTCTGGCATGTTCTGCTGCTTTGCCTACCTTAATTTTCTGAAGTGTTGCCTTCAGTTCTTCCATCTTGATGCCATCTTTATAAACTTTCGATTCAATGGCATTTTTTACCCAGATGCCTGAATGTGAAGATAAAGTGCTGAGTACTTCGGTTTGCTCAGAAACCACACTGGACCTTTTCCATTTGTGGTTCAGCCAGGCGTCGGAGTCTCTGCTATATTATTCTAGAGTAGATTTTACCAGGGACAGCAAGAAGGGAATGCCTCTAAGATTTCCACACTGCCGGTTGTCACTCTTTTTTAATATGGGTGTTATGATGGCAATCTCCAAATATTTTGATACAGTCTTGTGGCGCCAGGCTGTCTGTGGGACCCTCAGGATTAACAGGTTACTTGCTGTTACCATGTACTTGACCATTTATAATGTTATACCATCATGTCTTGCTGCTGTGCCTACCTTATTTTTCTCCAGTGCGGCCTTCAGTTCTTCCATCTTGATGCCATCTTTGTCGCTATTGGTTTCCTCTTCTGTGCTAGTGGTTATCATTTCTAAGGCTTGACCTTGCTCACAGTCAAAGAGCTCTGAGAAATATTATTTCCATCATTCCATCACTTCCAGTAACCAGTTTGACTTGCTTGTCCTTTATAAATTTAAAATATCACTGTTTTTCCTTCCTCGTATTCATTAGTGTTTTATAGAACAATTTCTGGTTTTCTTGATCATCTTTTCTGGAAATTCTTACCAGGATTTCTATTTTGCTGCAAGCACCTTGTTCTTTGCTTCCGTTCTGAGTATCACATATTCTCTTTATTTTGTTTTTCCTTCTGTGTTTCAGCTTCTAAGTATTGTATCCATGGCTTTTTCTTTACGCTTATTTTCTCTTTAACTTCCTCTGTCCACCAAGGTGTCCTCTTTTCCTTCTTTCCAAGGTGAACCACCACATACTCCCGCAGCAGCTGTTTTTATGATGTCCTTAATTGTAAGACTTAGAGTTTCTTTGTTATCTGATCGTTCTTCTAGGTGTCTCACTGCTGTTACAATAAGCCCCTGTTTTTTTCAATCCAGTTAATTACTTTTTTCATTAAAAATTGTCAGTAACGTCTCTGTGTAATTCTGCCCGTTGTTACGGTAATGTTTTCTTTATTCCGAATATATTGCAGAAGGAACGCGGAACTAACTCAAGAAGCGATGTAATTTATATATACATATATATTTTTTTTTTTCGCAGACAGAAAAATTCAGTTGGTATCATGTTTAATAGTTTAAATGATACATACAGAATGTTACTCTATATTCCTCAAGCAAGACTTCACTCAGAGAATAATTTGTCTGCTAAATTTGTTAAGTGTCGTTTTGTCGAACGAAATTTTGAAGAACATTCTGAATCAGAAAGAATAGGGTGTCCAAGTGTCACAGTGAGATTTGGTGGTGATCTCTTTAGTACTTCGCGTTGATTTTACTTCATTGGCCGTAGAGAAGCTGATGACTTATAAACTTCTACGTGTCGGTGTGTATAGTGGTGAGTAATCCCAGTGACAACACGGTGTGGTCAGGACCAATTTATGGACAGTTAACCCTGTAGCCGGCATGTATTTCTACAGGTTGGGTGAACCAACTAAAGTATCAGTGGTAAATCAGAATGGACAGAACGTGAATAACAATTGTCTATCTTACTCTACTGGCAACAACGAATACAGGAACTCCCTAATTCTTGTATAATATAACTCAAAGGTCTGAGTTAGTCTGGGCATCGGTTTAATTTGACTCTACTGGCATACAGGTTAGCGGTCATATTCGTTGCAATATTTAATAACAGCGTAATGAATATCTCTAAGGGGTATGTTATTTTATAAAAGTACGTGGGACACATAAAATTTCACTCTTGAGTTCTAGCGTCAACTAATTTCTCTAGTGGTTCAGTTATGTTACTTTATAAAAGTACGTGGTACAAATAGAATCTCACTCTTGAGTTCTAGCGTCAACTAATTTCTCTAATGGTTCAGTTATGTTAAATACCAAGAAGACAGTTACGACATATGATCCATCTTTTGCTCATCTCTAACTTCCGTTTTCTAAGCTAACGGATCACCATAGAAACGTTCCTTCATTATTATTCCGAAATATCTTATTACACGATTCTTCATTATCTATTTCCTTTATAACACAATGATATTCAACAAAATTGCAGCCAACCCAAGGTCATCTACCAACCTGAATTAAAGGAAATACGACTACCTTCGTAGACCTTCATCCCTTGTAGGTTAGTTGTTTTAATGTCGACCTTGATAAACATTTTTCTGGTCGTGATATTCTTCTGTTATTTCTACTCGAGTCAGAGTACGCTTCCCGCTTCCTTAACCCTTGCTTTCTGGTTGAATTCGTTTAGCTATTTCTTCTCAATGGCAGTTTGTCTTCAGGCCTAATTACTTCGGATTGTTCCCTTCATCTGTCTCCTGGACTCGTTGGTGAAAGGGGTCCTGTCTCCTGGACTCGTTGGTGAAAGGGGTCTGTCTCCTGGACTCGTTGGTGAAAGGGGTCCTGTCTCCTGGACTCGTTGGTGAAAGGGGTCCTGTCTCCTGGACTCGTTGGTGAAAGGGGTCATGTCTCCTGGACTCGTTGGTGAAAGGGGTCCTGTCTCCTGGACTCGTTGGTGAAAGGGGTCCTGTCTCCTGGACTCGTTGGTGAAAGGGGTCCTGTCTCCTGGACTCGTTGGTGAAAGGGGTCATGTCTCCTGGACTCGTTGGTGAAAGGGGTCTTGTCTCCTGGACTCGTTGGTGAAAGGGGTCTTGTCTCCATCTTGGCTTAATTGCGTCTCTCTTTTTCTCGTCATCGTTGTTCTGTGACGTCGTACCCACTTTTCATTTCTCTCCCCCGTAACCAGCTCTGAGAGTATTGCTTTCCTTCTTATAGCCAACCTATTTTTCTCTATTTGAGGTCATGCCGGACCGTATGTCACTAGTCCTGTGACATATACACCCCAGGGTCCTCCAGGAAAAAATGATGTCCAAGACAGCATTTTTACTCCGGCCATACCTCTCACAGACTCTACAACGCCTCCTTTTCTACGTAACCCGGAAATAACTAAAATACTGAACGATTTTCCTTAAAAATTTCTAATACTTATGATTAACAACATTATTAACCTTCTTAATTTACAATTTTACAACATGTAACCCTCAACCACGGCTCAGCCCCTCGGCTTACACTCGTCTCCTTCAATGTATTCTATTACTACTAATGAACATAACTCTCTCAGTCTTTCCTCTCGTCTTACTCCTTACTTTCTATAGTTACCTTCTTGTCATTCCGCCACTGCATATCTATGTTTTCACCCCTCGCTCTACTATATATACATTATCGTATTTCCCAACTCAGCTCGCGCATAGGTCCATTTGGACCCTATTATGCCCCTCTACAAGATCTAGCTATCGCCTTTATCTTGTACTTAAAACCGCGATGAGCCACCCTCAAATATTCTCTTCTTTCTCTTTTTCTTTTTTTGTTCTTTCTAACTCCTGCTTGCTATCTCACTTCGTTCTCTATACTCCTTCCACAATTTTACCTTACCCTCTAGGTTTCGGAGAAGCCTAACTCCTCAAAAGTCTCCGCAAGACTTTAGCAATCGCTGCAACATCTCTGTGCTCCACGCTACCTATTAAGTGGATCAGTTGCGAGGTGTTGGTTTGTGCTCATTAATGAGAATATTTGTTGTACATATCGTTTAATATTATTTTATGCATATTTCATTATTATTTAGTTATTGTTATGTGTCGAATAAATTATGAGAGCACGTGGGTCCACTTGGGAACAAATTATGTCTCTTCTCGCTCCTATTGGAGCATGGGGCCACCAATGTGGCTGGCATCCACACGAAGCCCTCACAAAGTATTCATATGCTTGTGCAGTAGTGGTTTCGGTAGCAATCTGTGTTACATGGTGAGATTGCTAGCCTCATGCACAACACCATACTAATCTCATTGGACGACATGCATGAGTGTGTGTGATAGTTGAGTGTGTCAGGTGGCGTGGAAGGACTGTTTGGCAGGTAAGAGTATCGTTTCTCATTATTTAACTATTATGATTTTAACTAGTCGGTGCTTTGTTTGCGTTTCAGATTAGCAATTGAGCACTGGCTGGGTGTTTTGTTTGTTTGTTTTCTTGTTTGATGTTTGTTCATTAGTTTGCTTTGTGGGTTTGGGTCACTTACTGGGTTGTATGAATAAATACAGCCCCTGCATTAGAATCGGCGTTTTATTGTTGATCTGGTCGGTTGCGATTGTGCAAGAAAGGGATCACATATCACAACAGCATCATCATCTTTCGCCCACCTTATCATATATATATTTTTTTTTTTCTTTGAGACGACCATTACTTCTGTCTTTTTGCCATTAAGACTGTTTCATCAGCGTATCTAAAATTGTTTAAATTATGTCCGCCAAATGATATTTCTGGCATGTCCTCTAGAGATCTCGTTATATTTTCACTGTACACATTGAACAGATCCGGTGACAGCACACATCCCTGTCTGACACCTTTTTTTACTTGCTGAAACGTTCGTATTTGGCTGCTAATTATTACAGCTGCTGTTTGTTGCCAGAATATGTTCTTTATTATCCTCAAGACTTTACCATCAATGTTGATGCTTTCTAACATTTTGATAATTTTTTTTCATTTTTCCCTTTGTCAAATGCCTTTGTGTAATCCATAAAGCACAAGTGCAGATTTGTCTTCAAAATCCTTATGGGAAGTCACAAGTGTTCGCCCCCATTTTGTCCTTATTTTATTTTGACCTGCTGAAAAGGAAAAAATGTAACCAATGTAAATTAGTTAACAAGTGCAGACATCAGTCCTTTACAATAACTGTTTTGCTGGTCAAGTGTTGCTAACTTTATCAAAAATATCACTAATTACTGCTTAATTTAATTTTAGACAATTAAAAATAAAATGAGTGTGAAGTAAACACATCAATAACTTAAAGTTCATATCTATGAGAGAAGGCCAGTACTCAATAAAAACAACAAACAAAACTGAAGTTATCTGTGAATTATTTCTGTTCTTTATTTTTATCCGACAGGAAAGTAAGACTCCCGTCCACCGAATTAACTAGACATCCATTTCCTCCCAGATCAACATCTTTTACGGGAAAGGTGTGCATTTCATAGCATTAAAAAAAGAAATCTATAATTAAAACCAATAGAAAACAGTTAAATATTATAATAATTATCTTGTATTTTAGTTGAGATTATATAATATTAATATAAGTCGTCCATAAAGTTGTTGTTACATATTGCGTACATAAAAGTAGACTTTGAGGAATTAGGTTCCATAATGTATTTTCTTTACTCATCATCTATGTAAGAAGTAAGCCTCCTTCGTATTTATTTGTGTAACATCAAATATTTTCAAACCACATTCCCCCTATAGTCACACAATTTTAGATTCCCCCTTCCCCCCCCCCCCCCCCTCTCACTGCGTGAGGTCATTTGTGAACGGACCCAATATATATAAAGGATTTAGGTTACACTAGCAGCATTGATTCTTTAAGAAACAAACAAGTCGTAAGCCGCTGTCCTTGAAAGTTTTGTTCACGGCAACATAAATAATAAAGTTTCCAATGCTATTAATACAAAAGAAGAACATTTTAATTAACTCCGTAACTTTTTGCAGCCCAGTGGTTTGATCAGTTGCCGTAGTAACATATACAATTAGAAACCCAAACTCGCTACACACAATGTACAGTAAACAAACGCTAATTAAAGTTTTGGTTGTCCTTGATACTGTTTTTTGGGACTTTAATACGCCTTTTAGAGTGCTTCTGTCAGATGTCAACTTCCTGCGTCGGTTGGTAATCACGTTAACCTGAACTCCAATTGCAGCACAACCAATAGTTACAAAAACAATGGGTATGGCTCCTGTCATGTTGTTAACAGCGTTTTGAAAGATCAGAAATATTCCATTTCTTAGGTCCTCGTAATATATATCGGAATAGAAAACACGCCCAAGTGGAATGCCTTGTATAAGAACTTGTTTAAAACGGAGATAGAACACATTCTGGTAGATAACGACGGTGGTACTAAACAGGAGAAGACAAGTTAGCACAAACATTGTTCGTAGCGGTGTCACGATGAAGCGGAATTTTAGAGGAAAAAATATGGCACATAAACGCTCTCCTGTAATCAGTGCAGGAATTATCATAGAGCAATAAACTCCAATAATATGAAAGCTGAGAAAAAGAATGTACAAGACATAAAAAAATATAATTGATATTCTCTGAGAACTTGAAGCCCAGAGGATCTTTTTCATCCATAATATACTCAGGAAAGTTACATAAACCGGTCAGAAGGAAAACATCAGACACAGCCAATGTAACGAGCAGTATGTTCGAACATTTCCTGAATCCCTGTCGAGTCAATACGACAATGCTGGTCACGTTTCCGACTATTCCCAATATACTAGTACATGGAAATAGCACGTAATAAAAGGACCATTCTATGTATTCAACAGTTTCGTCACTGACAAATACGGACAGTTTAGTTAATACTGTAGTTGGAATAATTAAAGTCGTGCTCCTCGACATCTTTGCATCTGAGGGATTATAGTCTTAGGAAATCGAGTTCATCTGGACTTGCCTCTAGCTCTGCGTTGGCATGTGACTGCGAAATGTTATTATAAACTTTATTTATGGAAATTTTCACGAACAAGAGTATTTAAACATTGCAAATTTCAGTCTCCTAATTTGGCGATGCCGTAAATCTGTGACATTCAGAGTATTCTGAATAAACTAGTATCTGTTGTCAAGAAAAACAGCATGTTTTTTATTATTATACAGTTACATCGACTGCTCTCAATGACGTTTGATCGTAATACCTCAACTGTAAGAAAATTACATCAGAATGGTACACAAATACTTGATAATTAGTTGTCATACAAAGAAAATTCTTATCGCACTTTATTAAAAAAGAAAAGTGTTTTCAGTTTACAACAGTCAACACTCTTTAAATGTATAATGAGCGGTAAGAGAAAGATTACAAAGTCAAAGTTCGAACTTATTTCTGGAAAAGTTTGGACAATGATCGTGTTATCTTCATTTTCATGTTTATCAAAGCTTACGCGGGTAAGACAATAATAGACTAAGTATTCTTGGATCTGAAGTAATTGGAGGCATTTACATTTTAGCTTTTTCCGTAAAAGTAATCATCGGTAAATCCAGCGATTTACGGGCGTGACTAATTTAAAAACGCAAACCCGCTTGTCTTTTCGAAGATAATTTATACAAACGCAATTCAGACAATCCTAGTTCCGTCTAACATTTCTTTATACTTGCTTCCAAAATTTAAAAACTGTTAATTCAAGTAACTTTCACTAAAAGTTTAAATCTTTGCTTTATAAAGCTTTCTCTTTGATAAATAGTTGGTGTATGTAAAGTGGTATAATTATTGCATCAAGAGTGATAAGCATTAAGTTGCAAATTTCTCTGGAGCTAAAACTGAAAACGCTGGGTCAGAGCGTTTTGTGTATTGTAGAAAGATCATCTGACAGCACATTAGTTCTTTTACATAAATCTATTCTTATCAGTAGTGAGAACAATCACACGCAACGATGTTCATTAGACATTAGAAGCAGCGAACTTTGTCACCTAGGTTCACAGAACGCGAAGTTCTTTATTGGACGGAAGCAGAAATAACAAAATTGCTCTAAACCAATCCCTTTCCGCGCTAAATGTAATAAGAGCAATTATGATGTGATTTCCACGAACAACTTATACAAGAAATATTCAATAATAACATGTGAGAAAGAACAGATGAACAGATCAAGAAGTCTAATGGAAGATGGGGTTGGGAAGGGGAGAGGTGATTAGTTGTCATTATCAGTTCCACTTGTTTTACAGAAAAATGAGCAGAAGAAAACACAGCGAGAAAATTAACTCACAGATAATAAATACAGCCTCATACATTTACTCTCATCTGTTATTACGATATTTCACAATATTTTTGACCCAGCAAAACGTTGACGCGAGAACTGTGAAAAAGAAGGAAAAAAAACGCACAAAAACACTTGTACTGAATCGACATATATTATGCTGATTTATTTCTTGCTGTTCTAAACGCGATGCCCTATTTCAATACATATACTGAAGCACATTAAAAACGCACCACTATTATATATACTGATGCCGAGAAGCTGGGGAAAAAAAGTGTGGGAATGGATTTTCCCCGTGTTTGTCATGAGGTAGAGAGCGAATGGCTGCTGGAATGCAAAGTGCATGATTCAACCTACGGGTTTGTGTACAGACTACATGAAAACAATGAAAGTTACACGTGCAACACGATTCCCAACAGCTATGACCCTGAAAATGTGTACGCGTTGTGGCAGTATACTCGGTATAAAAAGGCCGTTGAGACAAAATACCCAGTACATGTGCTTGAAATGCCACGACTATCTAAAAACGACCGCCAACGAGCCATTGGTATGTTGGAGACCGGAATGAGCTCGCGGGCCATTTCCAGAAGGATGAATTGTCACCACAGCACTATTGTACGTCTCAATGAACGTTACGGAACCACTGGCAGTGCCCGGGATAGACTTCGGAGTGGCCAACCACGAGTTACTACCCATGCGCAAGATTGTCATATTGTGCTGAGTCACCTAAGGAATCGTTCTCTCCCGGCAAGACAAACAGCAAGAGCAATAGTGGGTAGACGTGGGCAAGTCTCTCGAATGACAGTCATACGACGACTCAGAGATACAGGCCTTACTGCAAGACGACCTTATGTTGGGCCAAACTTGACGCACAGACATCGTCAGCAGCGCCTACAATGGGCAGAGCAACATGTCAGATAGACTAGACTGCAGTGGAATGCTGTCCTATTCACAGATGAGAGCAGATTCAACATATCCTTTGCCGATGGACGTATGCGGATTTTGCGACGGTGTGGAGAGCGCTTTGCAGATTGCTGTGTTCGTCAGCACAACCGATTTGGAGGTGGCAGTATTCACATTTGGGGAAGATTCAGTTTTCACCATCGCTTGCCTCTTCACGTCTTCCGTGGATACGTTAATGCTGTGACATATCGAGATGAGGTTCTGGATGCATTGGTTGCTCCTTGTGGTGAAGTGGGATGTTATAAATACTTATAGGGAACTTAGTGTACTGACTGAGATCAGCTGTGAAGGTATCTATATATATTAAGAGTAGTGTATTATAGATAACCTTACTTGCTACCACATATCTATATATCTCAGTCAGAATTATTCTGGAATAGTGTGATGCTACGTTATGTGTCTAGGGTATGAGTATGGTGAAGTGTAAGTCACAACAACAGACAGATAAACAATTTAATTTAATCCACTACTCTTGACAACACGGTGACACTCACATACATATAACACTCTACAAAGATATCTTAAAAGAGTCACTAATAAACTTTCAAATAACAATATGTATTCATTACTGGCATGAATGAATATGTGTCCTGATTCAACTACAAGGGAACCAGGAATCACAATCAATTTAAATTACAAGTTATGTACAGAATGTATTTAATATGAATATTGTAGTGACATATATTATTACAAATGTTCTATGTGTGTCAGTTGTGTAGTAGTAAAATGAGGTAATACTGGTTTTGTTTTGTTCAAGCTCTGTTGGTATTTGTCATCATGACTTCAATAGTTTGTCTTTAGGGACCAGTATTGGAGATGTTCACAGTTCCTGATTTTAAGACAAGTAAATTCCCCTCTGAATAGTATTTTTATAAAGTTATTTCAAGATGAGGGGACATAATGTTGAGCTCAGCTGGCCAACTCTGCTTATCTTGAGTGATGGCGGCAGGAAAGGACTCCTCTGCTCGAATTCTCCTCTGGGCTCAGGAGACACCTCACTGATAGCTAAAAGGACCAAGGAGTATGCTGTCCGACTCTGGATTCAGCAAATCTCTGACCAGATGCTGCTCAGTACCATCAAGACCACTGTCCCACAATTCATACGAATAACACAGATACGTTGATTAGCAATGAATTCTGGCACAAACTGGCACAAACTTCCATCTGCCTATGTTCCAGGCTTTTATTGAGCCAAATATATGCTGGCTTCAACGCACTGATGCTTTATCAAGCTATTTTAAACAAGTGGTCTCGAACTAACGCTCCCAAGTGTGTATATCAGCGAGACTGGCCAATGAGCCACGTTTCGACAAGTGTTTGAAAAAATGTTATCTTTTCCCGTCTCCCCCAACAACCAAGATAGTATTTATAGCCCGACCAATCGTGGTTAGGCTTTCATTTGTTGCGCTCCAATCAATTTGGAGTTTACATGGTAGGCTATTTATGTAACGTAAGGTTTTTTTTCAAACACGTTATAAAAAAATTTTATGAGCAGAAATGATTTCATGCTGTCAGGCAGCCTCACTATTTTATTTTGGGTATAATTTATTAATTCCTGGACTATTGGCGTAATGTTTTACATATTATTTGTCAGCAAGCCCTAAGGAACCCAATTTTCCCACTTTAAAAGAGCTACGTGGCTGCGTTCAAAATATGTATTTTCTACTACCTCCTGTTTGGAAGATGTGCTGTCTGGGTACTGTTATGTTTTCAACCGTAAACCCATCTAATGTTATCTTTTCTAATAAGAGTCTGTTATGATTTATAAACCTAACTCTGGGAAAGGGTAGTGTATTTTATCACTGTCCGTCTGAAAAAGTTAGTGCTTGTAGACTTACACGCGTGATGCCAGCATTTGTATATCGCGCGTCGCGTGTTGCATGCGTTCCTGATTTTCAGCCCTCCCCTCTCGCTATCCTTTTGTCCATCTGTTCGTTCGTTTTGGTAACGTAATATAATTAATGTTAGGATTAATTTAGGTCATTACGCAGTCTCTCAATGTTTTTTCCAAGAAATACAGCACACGTTTCATTGAAGAAAGCGGGTATAATACAGTAAGCTTTTACTATCAACGTGAAAGCGTTACAATTTGCAGACGAAGCAGAAAACAAGGGGGATTTCGAGTACATTCCTTGTGACAGCAATGTCATTTTACCATTGCTCTTCTCTTTATTAATTTTATTTGTTAGGCTTCATATTTACCTAATAATTTATATATGTGGATTAGAATATTTCATGACACTCCTGCGTTCACAAATTATCCAGACTTGCAGCTTCTCCAGCAGGATAACTCACGTGCGCACACCGCATGCATTACGCAGCAATATCTACAGCAGCAGAACATTGTGACGATTGATTGGCCTGCCCTATCACCAGACATGTCCCCTATAGAACATCTGTGGGACGAGCTTTGACGCAGAGTCTACAGGCAAGGTTCTCCAGCTAATCTGCAACAGCTCGAAGCTGCTCTTACACGTGAATGGGACTTGATTCCCCGGAATTTCCTTCACAGACTTGTACGTTCCATGCGGAGCCGCTGCCAAGCTTGTTTGCAAGCACACGGTGGACATACCAGATACTGAGGATAGTGTGAATGAATTTTTTTATTGGTTGCATTTTTGGTTTTCTCCCTTGCCTGCACATAATGCAATGAATTTCATAACAATCAAATGTACAAATTAATGACCAACATGGATTCATAGGAAAATGAATAAAGATTCCACATATGAAAACTTTTAAACACTTATATTTACATTTCACACTCTGTTCCTGGATTATACAGGTGGTGCGTTTTTAATGTGCTTCAGTATAATTTTAAAGGGCGACGAATATCTCAGGAATGAAGTGGATATAAATGTAGTAGTAGTAAGCCTAACACGATCGATCCAAGCTTTCAGGTCATTGAAGACAGCACGAAGCTAGCGACGGTCGTTGCAAGCGATCTTTGTCCTCTCAAGACTGTGTGTGGTCCCGGCTTTCGCGTCTTCCCAGTAAAGTAGAGGCAGTGATATGTGTCTGTGTCCGGTAACGTCATTTGACAGTGGTGGAGGCTCGGTCGCTGCTGCGCCATGGATGAACAGAGCCGTGTTCTATCGAGACTGTGTTTGGTCCCGGGTCCGGGTCCTACCAGTCCAGGTGGGCCGGAGCTGGTTTCTTCTTGGTAATGCAATTCGGCTGTGGTAGAGGCTCGGCGCAGGCTGTGCCGATCCCTCGTTTCGTCTTGTCTCGGAGATATAACCCCCTTTGCAGGGTAGAGAACAACTTTTCTCGTGGCACCTCGCCGCCTGAAGAGAGGTTCCCTGGTGTTGCAATAAAGCCCACTGGTGGCTGGCCTCTTTGCCAGTCACCACTGTCTTTGGAGGTATAACCCCCTTTACAGGGTAGAGAGATATCAAACCTTGGGGCAGTACACACACGCCAAAGTGGGCCTGGTGTAATCTGTTTCGAGTCTAGGATGCTCCCTGGGGTTGAAAGAAAGCCCGAAACACACCCACTACTCGTCTGATACCGTGTGGGATGCACGGCGGGTAGCTGTACCATCGCCTGGTGTCACGATTGGTGGCTTCCCGGCCGTGTGGCAACACGGACCATGTGCAGAGGGAGGCGGTGGCTGCGCCACCGCCTCGCCAGGCAGTCTGCACAACGGGTAATTGGCTCAAGGGTATGAACGAGTGTATAACTCGTCCCCTAAAGGGCAAAAGAGTGAATAACTCGCGCCCTGGGATTGAAACCAACCAACCCCAACCCAAGCTAGCGACGGTCGGACAGGTAAAATATGGTGTGGGTTTTCAACTAGGCTGAACAGTGTTTGTGACTACGAGTCAGAGCATCTTGAGATATGCTGGCTTCTACGAACTGCACATGAAACCAGGACTGTATTTGTTATTGTTTAAGTATACATAATAAGGATTAAACAGGTAGTTGAACTGGACACATGCAAATAAACTAGAAAATAGCTAAATTGTATATATAAAACATTATGCACTTACAATAAAAGAATAGGAATATTTATGTTCCTTGTAAAACACGTATTATCAATATATTATGGAAATATAAAATTATACCGCGGTAGTGCAGTAGGTAGTATACTGGCTTCCCAGCTCGGCTGTCCTGGATCGATCCCTAGTTGAGGGGGAATTTTTAGACCTCAAACTGCTCGGGGTTGATCCAGCCTCATGGGTACCACAGCAACTTTGGTAAGATTTATTCGGCCGGCGTGATGCTGACCACATCGCCCTTAATCTACCAATGGTCAAGAAGATACGGGCCTAACACCAAACTCCAAAATTGCCTCAATTTGTGTCAATGGGTATGTAACGGGCTCCTTTACATTTTCCATTGTTAAGATTATAATAGTAAAGGACACAGTAATTAGTAAATACGTAATTACGAAAAGGGAAAGAACACCACCCTTATACACATATGTGCGCCACACTGTGACAGCAACGGTAATGAAAAAAATATATATATAGATTCTATATTATAGAACAATTATTCCAAACGAGTGTTTTGATATCGCAAGATTGAAACGACGATAACGTGTGTCGCAAAACTATTAATTTTCCTGTTTCCAAAACACAGTACCAACAGTACTTCGTGCCTTGTAGATAAATCATTTTTGTTTTGGTAAATTGTATTGCCAAATAATAAAAAATAGTCTGCGATTGCTCATGTATACAGCGGTATTAATACTTGTAACATTGTAGAAGGATATAAGTTCTTCGAATTTTGTTGGCAGAATACCATTACCAAATCAGGAACTACTTACATAGTACAGTCAAAAAGGCCTGCACACCATCGTTGTAGGTAGACGCTGGGACTGGGTTGGCCATGTCAGAAAGGACCCAGGTACCGTCACCAGAGCTGCTATGTTATGGACTCCAGAAGGACGGCGAAAGAGAGGCAGACCAAAGACAACCTGGCGGAGAACTGTGGAGACTGAGATGCAAAACATGAACCAGAGTTGGGGCACGGCACAAAGAATGGCCACCGACCGAGAAAAATGGGGACCGTTTGTTGCCGCCATACAAGACGTGACTAGGCGTCATGGCCACTGACTGCTTTGTCAGTCAGGAGCTAAGGATCCAATAAGAAAAAGAAGTAGGACGTAATATCAGAAAACCCTCACTCAGTAGTCCAGTGATTTCAATTTATATATATATATATATATATATATATATATATATATATATATATATATATATATATATATATATATATATATATATATATATATATATATATATATATAATGTCTAAACATTTAACATCCTATTATGGTAATAATAAAATAATTACTAAATACAAAAGCATTTAATAAACAATACTGAAGTGCACAACATGTTTGTTTTTTTTAAAAACTTCACAAATAATATTTTTTTTTTCAAAACCGAAATATCTGTGTATAAGAAAAATAAGTCACACAATAAAGCTCACTATGTTACCCTTAGAGTGACAGGTCAAAATGCGCTACCTGATTCAGATTGCACCAACACAAGATTGAAATTTGAGCGGGCAGTACGACTGAACCTGAAAACGCCTGCTCGCAGTAGTATGGTGTCTAGAAAGGTAACAACAATGTAATGGCTTGTTCGAAGAAGTGGATAGACAATTTGATGTCGGGTTTCGTCACAAAGATTAAATCGATTCCCCCTCTCACCCCACCGATTCTCAATGACAGTTTACAGGCAGCCGACGACACATATCCGTCTCTTTCTGAGATCTTTCATATTTTCTTTCTCATTATCTAGGGTATTTCTAGGTATCTTGGCAACCACTATCGCACCACGTAATCGAATATATCAAACAATCGATATTTGTTAGCTCCACAAGGAGCAAAGAACGTAAATAAACATATCCCAAGTCCTGACGTAGCGCGTGACGTCAGCTGAAGATCTCTCCATGTCTTCCTTGTAATTGTCACTGTCTTCAACTCTCTTCTTTACGAATGTGTTTGATCTTCCTTTACTGTTCATATAATGAGGATTCCAGAACAAGGACTGCCATATAAGGCTCTTAGTAGGTTTCCTTAATCTGTGTCAAATCCATCGCCAGCATCTTCTTCTCATCTCGTGTTCATGATGAAAATTAGGGAAAGACCTTAGGCCTATTGTACATTTCCTGCATTTATTTTAATTTTCTTTGTCAGATATAAGGCATTGAGAAAATACTAGATTTTATTGACGACATCTATGACTATCAAAAATAATGTTGTTGATAATGGCATCCCTGTCGTACTCCTGTCTTCAGATTTCTCGAAGGTAGTTACAGGAGTACCGCAGGGCTCTATTCTTGGGCCCCTGCTCTTCGCAATGTTCATCAACGACCTGCAACTACATCTAAAATATTCAACTTGTGACCTCTTTGCAGATGATTGTACTATCTACACTAGTGACAATGACTGCGTGGCACTTGAAATGACTCTTCAAAGCGATGTAGACAATCTAACAAAATGGAGTAATATGAATCGTATGCCAGTAAACACAACAAAAACGAAATCTATGTTGATTACCACCAGACAGAAACTCCTAAGCTGAACCAAAAGATCGCTACAGCTACACGCGGAATCAATACAAATTGAACATGTAACAGAACACAAAGTTCTGGGGATCACGATTGACCAGCACTTAACGTGGAACTCCCATGTACGGAATTTAACCAAACACATAGCACAAAAGACGTACCAGCTAGCCAAAATAAAACACTTCTTAGACGCAGACACTAGACTATAGTTCTACACCTCACATATACAGACACATCTAGATTACTGCTCTACACTATGGGATTGTTGCCCTGCTTCCACCTCGAAGAGACTGCACTCCCTGCAAAAGAGAGCAGTGCGTCTGATCACCGATAATCGCACGACACCACACACAAGGACAGGAAAAGAACCCAAAATACTGACGCTAAAAAAACGTCTTCTCTACAACAAAGCCAAGCTGACTCACGCAATTCTATCTAACAATGCCCCGTCGTACCTAAGATCATTGTTTCAAACCAGTAGAAGGGAGGGACAACGATTACATCAGTTACGTCTGCCCAAACCTAGGATCGACCTGTTCAAAAAGAGTCTAGCCTACTCTGGTGCCTACTTATGGAACATCCTTCCACACCACCTAAAAAGCCTACCTACACAATATTCTTTTAACAAAGCACTTTTCAAACACTTCCTCAACACTGATTACACTGACAAACAACATTTTTCTTTCTTATATAAGAATAAGTGTTCTTAGGTCAGTTTCTTGCGCTGATTTCAAATCTGAAATCCGTTTATCTCTATCACATCGGGTTCTTAAGATATTTGTGAATAAATATATTTTTGGGAAACCGTTATTTGCTCCGTTTCATTTTTACTATATAACTTATTAAAAATTAATAAAATGCAAAATAATTCTACTTTTTATACTGCTAAAAGATGCATGACATATGTTACGCTATTTTTCAAATAGTTACTGTATTTTGAAATAATTCTGAGCGAAATATGGCTTCTAGAAGTTGTAGAAATTCGGCTGATCTGTTCTGTTACGTGTGCGGATATTTTACCTATCGTGTTCACCAGAAAAACGTTACACCATTACTAAAGAAAGCATATGAACTTTATTTCGATTCGAAAGTTGATGATGCAAATAAATCTTGGAAGCCAAATGCAGTTTGTTCGACTTGTGCAAATACATTGGCAGGTTGGTTACGAAAATCGCCGAAGCATAAGTCGATGCCTTTTGGAGTGCCAGTAATATGGCGTGAACCGACAAATCACTCTACTGATTGTTACTTCTGCTTGACAAATACCAATGGTTTCACTTTTAAAACTAGAAAGTCTGTGGTTTATCCAAATATTGAATCGGTTTCGAAACCAGTGCCTAATGATCCAATCACGTGTCCGATCCCAGTTCCACCAGAACAATATCCGTTGGACGTGAATGAACCATCAGAAAGTGATAGTTTACCTGCTTTAGAAACTAATTCTGACTCGGATTATATACCGGTGAATGATCGTATTCACTTAATTAACCATTCAGAACTTTCAGATCTAATACGTGATCTCGCTCTTACCAAAAGACAAGCGGAATTACTCGGTTCGCAACTCAAAGAATGGAATCTTTTAGCGCCAAATACTCCGATACCTAAATTTCGTCATAGACTCAGAGAACTTGTTCAATACTTTGAGATGGATGATGACATTTGCTATTGCAAAGATGTAAACGGTCTAATGGTGCACCTCGGTCATGAGCACATAGTCAACGAATGGCGACTTTTAATCGACTCTTCCAAGACTAGTCTAAAAGCCGTGTTATTGCATAACGGAAATTTATTTTCATCAATTCCAGTCACCTACTTTGTTCATATGAAAGAAACTTATGACAATATGGCTATACTTTTGGCAAAAATAAAATACAATGACTACCAATGGCGGATTTGTGGAGACCTAGAGGTCATTGCAATTCTCACGGGCATGCAGACTGGGTATACTAAATTTTGTTGCTTTCTATGTGAATGGGACAGCCACAACAGACAGGAACATTATGCAAGAAAGGTGTGGCCTATCAGGGATCGTATGCAGCTCGGGCATAAAAATGTAATACACGAGTCATTAGTTAACAAAGACAGCATCATGTTTACCACCGTTACATATAAAGTTGGGGCTCATGAAGAATTTCGTAAAAGCGTTAGATAAAACGAGCAAAGCTTTCACTTTTCTTCGAGAAAAGTTTCCGCAAGTTAGCGATGCAAAGATAAAGGAAGGTATCTTTGTAGGACCACAGATTAGGAAAGTTATTGCAGACAAACAATTCGAGAACTTGTTACATGGTAGTGAACTTCGCGCATGGATGGCATTCGAATCGATCGTCGATAACTTTCTGGGAAATCACAAATCTGTCGACTATGTGCATATTGTTAAGCAGTGCATAGATGCATACAGAGTTATGGGCTGTAACATGTCCCTCAAAATCCATTTGCTCGATTCGCATCTTGACTTTTTCCCTGACAACCTTGGCGAAGTCAGCGAACAACATGGAGAACGATTCCATCAAGATATCGCCGTAATGGAGTAACATTATCAAGGACGGTGGAGTGTGACCATGCTTGCCGATTATTGTTGGATGCTTCATCGCGATGTACCACATGCCATTCACCGACAAAAGTCGACTGCAAAGAAATTCAAGCCTACATAACTGTTGTACTTCTTGTACGAATGATGTTGTAATACTGTATGTGTTGTTAAAAAACTTCAATTGCGTATTTCTAGAGATCCCGACCTGATAGAGAAAAACGGTTTGCAGATTAAAAAACAGCGCATTAAAATTGACCAGAAAAACATAGAAATGTTAGAGAAAAAAAAAAAAATTTTTTTTGTTAGCCAGTGTTATCTACCCCCATAGAAACAGTATTTGCCTGTCAACATCTCATCCATAGGTCAACATTTCTTTTCCTCTTCC
Organism: Oreohelix idahoensis; assembly: GCA_024509875.1. Lineage (NCBI taxonomy): Eukaryota > Metazoa > Mollusca > Gastropoda > Stylommatophora > Oreohelicidae > Oreohelix > Oreohelix idahoensis. The sequence continues at coordinate 145,916 of JAMPIV010002958.1, forward strand.
GCTCATTTTTGTGTGTGAATAACTTGTTTTATATCCATGTAATATCATTATTATATTCACTTTAAAATATTATTATATAATGTAATGTATGTGTGAATGTACCCACATAATACTGTACTTTAGAAATGTGAGTCGTGAGAATGTACCCGCATACCAAAAATACAGATTAATTGTAGACGGATTGACCGCATGCGTGAGTGTCGGTATACAGAATTTATTTATTTTTATTTATTGTTTTATTTATTTTATTTTATTATTACTTTTTTCCCCCATTTACTAGCTTGTTTGTTTCAAAAAAAAAAAAAAAAAAAAAAAAAAAACCCTACTCATTTTTTTAATTATGCTTGCATACTGTAAATGAATGCTGTTATGGTAACTTTATAATGTTGCATGCCTTTAAATTAATGCTTAAAGCATCATGTGGGAATGAAAGGATATAGTATGCAAGATTAATGAGAGTGGAAGGGCAGAATGTTAGACGGGCCTGCGCGCCCAATTCTTTACCCTTCGAAAATAAAGTTCGTTCGTTCGTTCGTTCGTTCTTTCGTTCACCTCAAAAGTTAGGCTGCTCAACCCACCACTGCATGTAAAGTTAGCATAGACGCTTTTTGTGATAAAAACAATGCAGCTGGGAATTCCATAAACTCTCAAAGGCTTTCCCTGAGTATGCTCTCAAAAGCCTTCTCAAAATCAACAAAGTTAATGTACAGCTGTCTCTGCCACTCTGATCACTGCTCTATAATGTCTCTGGGGGTGAATATATTATCTGCACATTTTCTATTCTTTCTGAATCCGGCTTGTTCTTTTCTCAGTTTATGGTCTGCTGCTTTTGAAATTCTTTGAATAATTATCCTGCCTAGTATTTTACAGGGAACTGAGAGGAGAGTAATTCCTCTCTAGTTGTTGCAATCTGAAAGTCACCCTTCTTGGGCTATTTTATAATTATTCCTTTACGCCACTCTGTGGGTGTTGTTTCTAGTTTTCCAGAGTTGTGCAAATAGGGGTTATAAAAAGTTCTGCTGCTAGTTCAGTCTGCCTTAAATAACTCAGCATTTAAACATGTGACCAAGAGCTTTTCTATTCTTTAACCCTTTGATAGCTGTAGTAGCGAGAGGAAAGGTATAATAATGATGATAATATACTGGACAAATAGATGTATCAGATGATACCATGATAGTGCCAGTTAAGACACTGGTCTTACAAGAAATACCCCATTCTCTGAAAAGAGTAATGGTGTATCGACATCATAGGTATAGTCAAGCTGTATAGGTTCCTAGATGAGACGTTAGGTGCTATCTTAGGTTCCTATGGTGTCACTCTCCAGACTAACCTTAGACACTGACTCTGCGAGGGGTACTTAACTAACCATCAACAATTTAGAACCAAACTTAAATAATTCAATAAAGAATGTTGGTACAATTTATAATTTATTTCTTTGTTCTGTTTGATGATTTTCAAATGAAATCAAATTGATGAAATAATATATATATATATATATATACAATTTAACTGTCAAGTATTTATATTACATTTAAAGTTAATTAAAGTTCATCTTCATATGTTTTCTTGATCTTTGATGAAAACTGTCTTTCTTCTGTGCTAAACTTGAACAAATGTTAATAGTATTATCTCACAAGTTATATTGGCATTTGCTATGTTCTTTAACACCACATCCTTGTTTCATCATTTCAATGTTCACTTGTAAAGAATAAACTCGTAGGGTATATGTTCCAAAGTCTTTAGATTCTTAAAATCTTAAGTTTTTAATTTCTTTTGTGTGGTATGGTTTTTTTGTAAAGTCAAGTAGCCCCAAACAAGGCTACTTATCTTCGAATGTTCTTCTAGGCCTGGCCCAGCAATGGAACTGGAAAGAATCCCACAACTGCGGTTCTTCCCATCTTAAAGGTGGCACTGTTGAAGACCCTCTGACATTTCACAAGGGCTCAGAACAAAAAAACCTTCCTCCAGCTAACTTAGGCACGTAGAATTGAGTAAACTCTTCAAGGCAGGATATAACCTGAAATATAATATATATATATATATATATATATATATATATATATATATATATATATATATATATATATATATATATATATATATATATATCCTACATTGTATCTCTCACTGACTCCCTAACCAGTCAGGAGGTAAGATGAAACAGATCAAACAATATGTGGTTACTCATGAGAATCATAGCAAGTAAAAAATAACATAATTTGTTTAATTAATAACACACTATTCCTGGTTACAATTTGTCCATGATTTGCTTCCTTGCAATCAGATGGCCGTGTGGAAAGAGTTATGTTATATCTCAATTTGTACAGTAAAAAAATTTCTTTCATTCTTTCCAATAACGTGGTCCATTCAAGCAAGCTTAACATGTTCATAATAGTTTCCTAAAACGAACATCACAATCTACACGTCCATCTGCTTTCAATTAAATTGAGCACAGGTTTGAATTCCCTCCAATAATTACACAGTGATTTCACACACACTTATCCACTTCTTTAGACATATATTAATAATATAACTATATATACATATGTAATTCCATTCTTTCTTACCCTCAAATACATGCAAACCGGCTTTTAATGGCGCTACAGACTGTATTACCCTGCAGATGGCAATGGAGTCTGGTAGGAGACGATTTCGCTCGTGTCTGAAGTTTTGAATTGTGTGGCAAGTCTTTGACTATTGGTACCCTCCGCCTTTTATAGGACAAGGTTTCCCGTACGAGAAAGCATCAAGGCCAAAGTATTGTGTAGATTAGAAAAAGTGAAAATCTTAGGCGTTCTTTGCTAATATGACAAACCTGAAATCTTTCTAGTTTCTTTATCTCAGAACGGATTTCCTTCCTCCAGAGCTTATATTATTCTTAGGGCTAAGCTCTATCTTTTGCAGTATTTCACTTATGTCTAGATTAATCCGACTTTTCACAGGAGCAGCCTAAACATAGCAAAGCACAACATGGTTCATGCTTCGTTGCATTAAATACACATTTTCTCCAGTTCTACACCACATCCAGTGAAATTACAGATATCTGCCAATAGCTAATGATACCTAATATCGAATTATTGTTCCACATCATTGATATATTCCGTTCCTATCTGCACAATGTCTTTCGAAATATTGTCAACATCTATACTTTATCGTCTTCCTACTAAAAGGCCTTACAAAATATAAGCATTGCATGTATCGAGCTGCGGTTTTGATTGGTTGTTTGACTTCTCGGAATTTGTGTACGGTGTAATGTTTTGAATGATAGCCTAGATAGGATTCAGACTCATCACAGCTGTGATGATTTCTTTTCTTCCTAGTACCTAGTTAGCAATGACTTGCTAATTGACAGTCAGTCAGGGTTTAGACAAAAGCATTCATGCCACACAGCTCTAACTAAGATGATAGACAACTTGCACCTAAACATCAATAACGATAACATATGTGGAACAATATTTGTAGACTTTAGGAAAGCATTTGATGTGTTAGATCACGCTGTTTTAATAAGGAAATTAGAAACAATGTAAGATAACTTTAAACTAGTGACATTACTTAAATCATTCCTATCCGACAGACAGCAAGTAGTGTGGTACAATAACTCATTGTCAAACCCAACTATTATTGACACCGGTGTTCCTCAGGGTTCCATTCTCGGCCCTCTACTTTTTTTCCATTTACATAAATGATTTTCCACTACACATCAAGCACTCATACTGCGACCTATTTGCCGATGACTGTACCATTTATACTAGTGATAAAAGTTGCAACACGCTAGAAATATTATTACAAAGCGACACAGACAATCTTATTAAGTGGAGCAATGAAAACTGCATGCAAATAAATATCATAAAAACAAAATGTATGATAATATCAACTAGACAAAAATTACAAAACTCACTGAAAACAACACTTCAGCTCTACATTCTTCTTCTTCTTCCATCCTTATCCACCAACCGGCAAAGCAGTATGTGGCCAGTACGCCTAGTGGCGTCTTAGGGCAACAACAAATTGATCAATCTATCGCTGTTTCCACCGCGCCTAGTGGCGTCTTTGTGGAACAAAAACAGACCAAACAATCTATCATTCTTTCCGTAATCAGATTGGTTGGCAAGCAGGTGATCAGCCCACTGTGCGAAGTTTTTACGGGATGGGGTAAACAGCCCCATGCCCAACCCTCCTTAGTCGCTTTTTACGACATGCGTGGTAGGGTGCAGTGTTACTATTCTTTGCCCCCCTTTCGGGCCCCGGTAACACACGGGTGAGCTCTACATTGGAACCTCTTTAATTGAAAATGTAAATGAAAATAAAAGACTAGGACTCATAATTGACCAACATTTAAGTTGGAATTCGAATGTACACGCATTAACCAAACAAACGGCACAAAAAGTTTACCAGTTAGCTAAAAATCAAACATTTCCTAGATGAGGAGACTCGAAAAATGTTCTATACATCCCAAATACAAACACATCTAGACTATTGTTCCACAATTTGGGATGGCTGCTCCATGTTCAACACTAAAAGACTCTATTCATTACAAAAAACGTGCAGTGCTCCTAGTTTTAGACAAAAACCTCACACAGTGTGTAGACCCGTATACATATCTTAAAATATTACCTCTGTGAAAGCGCATTCTCTTCAACAAAGCCAAATTTATTCACAAAATCTTGTCACAGAATGCTCCAAAGTACAAGTATTTGTGGCCTATTTTAAAATACAGCGGAAGACGCAGTCAACGCTTAAATAAATTACACATGCACAAGCCTAGGCTCAACTTATTCAAGAAAAGTTTAGCTTTTTTCTGCTGCTCATCTGTGGAATAATCTTCCACACGACCTAAAAAAACACTCTTAGTCCATATTCATTCAATCACAGACTTTTCAAATACATCATGAGTGCAGATTATTTGCCACCCTAATTTAGTTATGTTCTTGAATAATTACATAACATCATATGTAGGTTTTAAAGATAATTTTGTCCTGTTTGGTATTAATTATGATAAGGTACTGTAAATCTGTTTTACTGTTATTGTACTGTTACAATGTTGAGATTTTATTTTATGTTATTGTATGTTATTTTCTTATTTTCGTATTTTAAGTAATATTTAAGATACATGTGAGAACTAATGGATTCAGTATGGAAGACGAGAGAAAGGAAGGGCAGAATGTTGGACGGGCCTGCGTGCCCAATTCTAAACCCTTTGAAAATAAAGTTCGTTCGTTCGTTCTTCGTGAAATGTCTGCATTTACGTCTAGATAGTTTTCACCCTCGAGAACATTCAGCTGCGTCTGCGGGGGTTTCTTCTTCAGTGTGTCTCTGAAGTGCTTTGCCCATCTTATTTCCTGCCAATGTGCTGTGGTGAATAGATTTCCTTGCTTGTCTCTTGCTAACGTAATATTGTTTGCACCTGTCACGGGTTCCTCCCATTGATCTGCAGTGATGGTCCATGTTATGATTAAAATTCATAACTATTGCGCCTATTATATGATTAGCTCAACTGGGCTCTTTGTTTGTTTATTTTATACGGGTCACTGCTTAAGACGACTGACGTTAAGCCGATATGCTTGGCTGGCTCACGTGATACGAGAGGAGCAGAAGTGCAGGGACATATACGATTGTGTGTCACGGCGAGTGGACGTATGTGTTTGAGCTACTTATAGTTGAAGTGTTGATAATGGAGTTGTGTTATCACTAATACATCAAGATCTTTCGTGAGATGTATCTAGTTATCTGTATTGACCAGAAGTATTATTGCTCAGGTTCGAGTGTTTAATGAAATAAATACTATTGAGAACAAAAGGACAGCCTTCCTGACAGGAACTGACTGCCCACGGTATTTCGTCTACTGCATATTATCTGCCATTATGAGTTGGCTTGAACTATTGTATGTGGAGCTGCGTGCAGTCTGAAATAAATTATTTGTCGTCCACTTCGTCAGTTGTGTCTCAACAAATTCTGAATGGTGTCGTCTGGTTGCGGTTTCTACTTACCTACTACCCTAGACATCATCTTGGCCATAGGAACCATCCTGTTACTATAAAATTAACATTAACAACAGGCCTATATAAAAGACACGTAACAGCCCTACAATGGCCAAAACCTAGAATATCTAATGTGGGTCTTCAAAGGTATCTCCCTTCGCACAAGATTCCTCTTGGCAGAGGTGCAAATAGAAGGATGATGATGCTTCTACCTTGATTGAGTGTTCACAAAATATTCAGAAGTCAAGAACAAAGCTGAATCTGTCTTAGCAATGTTAACTTAGCATCTGCCTGCCGCCATTTATGAAGAGGTGCATTGAATTATTTAGCTCGTTCAAACATCCAACTGAATTAACAGTAACATTCTTCTTATTAGCTCTCTCTCTCTCTCTCTCTCTCTCTATATATATATATATATATAGCCGCGCTAGCGTAGTGGTTACAACACCGCTCTGGCGACCGGGTGATACAGGATCAAACCCGGGCGACGGCATTTGAGGATTTTTCGTCGACCGGGATTTGGACTGGATTAACTCGAGACCTGGCGAGGACATTTGAAGGAGTGTCGTCGACCAGGGACTGGCGGCTCCTGAGCCGACCCAGCTGCAATGGGTACCTCCGAAATCGGCGAGTATTTGCCTGAATGGCGAGGGACACCTGTCTCTGTACAAGAAATAAAGGGATACTCACGGAAAATCAATGTCAGTTTAGACATAAATAATAACCTGAGATTTCGCCTCGAGTATTAGCGGGCGTACGCAAAAAAAAAAAATATATATATATATATATATATATATATATATATATATATATATATATTGGAGTCTGTTTACTCTGTCAAAATTTGACTTTGCTGCCGTCGACCAAGATGTGATACCGTATTCCATAGCAGGTCTCACTCTGCCTGTGTACAGCTTTTTGAGGATATTTTCATCAGCACCCCATGTGATACCAGCTAACATTTTGATGATTACCATGCGAAGTTTTGCCCTTAGCTGTATTTTGTTATCTGTGATTTCCACGTCATTCGGCGGTCCAGCATGATTCCTAAGTATGTTGGTGTTTCATCTTCTCGTACTGTCTGTCCATTAAGTTGTAGCTTTGCTTGCTGTGGTTTGTTGGACAAGGTAAAAATAGTGTGTGTTGTATTTTGTTCATTGATTTTGAGCAACCACTTTCTGGACCAACTTTCAAGGGCTAGCAGTGAATCCTGCATGCGCACTCTTGCTGTGGTGATGTATTCTTCTAAAGTCCACATGGCCAGGTCATCGGCATAGAGGGAGTTGTGGACATTCTTGTGGATGTTTTCTGTTATGTCATTTATATATATGAGGAAGAGTGTTGGGGAAAGGACCCCACCCTGTGGAACTCCATGTTCCATTGTAGTCTTTTTGCTTAATTGTACGTGCACCTGCACTCAAGCTGTTCTGTTTGTTAGATAGTGACTGATCCAGTTATACATTATTCCACAGACTCCATATTGAAGCATTTTAACTCGAAGCCCATCTTTCCAAACTTTATCAAATGCTTTCTCTATGTCTACCCAGACTGCTAATGTCTGCTTTCCTTCTAGGAAAGCATCTTCGATTTCCTGTGAAATGTAGGTGACTTGGTCCTCTGTAGACCTATGTTGCCTGAAGTCTGCTTGTTTGTGCAGTAGAATTTGTTTTTCTTCGAGGTGTCAGCTTAATTTGGTGTTGATCATTCTCTCCATAAGATTTCCCGTGCAGCTTAGAAGGCTGATGGGTCTGCAGCTGTTGGGGTCCATTCTGTCTTTGCCCTTTTTAAGGATTGGAGCTAGTACTGCTTCTTTCCAGGTCTGTGGTACAATTCCACGCTTCCAGCTATAGTTCATAGTCTTGAGGAGGGCTTTCTTGGCATTAGGCCCTAGCCCTTTAAGCATGTCATTTGTTACCCCGTCTTTTCCATGTGACTTTCTTTGCTTAAATGATACAATGGCGCAGCGATAGCTTTATAGGCGATGTTTGCCTCAACTGCTTGTCCTTTTTCTGCTACATTTCTGGCTTCTGTAACATGTTCTTCCTATTCTTTGATTTCTTCTGTCCAGTACGGCTTATAATCTTTTCTTGCCCATCGTGGTATTGATTCTAGGGCAGCTTTCAGAACTGTTTTATTAAATCCGTCAGCTATTTCTCCAATTCTTTTGTTCTGGGTGTTTATCAAGCCACAGTATTCACCTGTCAGTGGTGAGAACTTGTTCCAGTTGGCATTTTTGTAGTTCCAGTGGGGTAAGGGCTTATGGAAGTGGAGTGTATGTTCCATATTAATCATTAGTTTGATCGGTTTGTGGTCACTGCCTGCCAATTGGTTGAGCACAATGCTTTCGATCTTATGGTTGATGTCTCCTGTTGAGAAGGCAAGGTCGGGTGTTGAGGTTGATTGCCATCTTATTGAGTAGAAGCTGGTTTTATCATCTGCTCTATTGATGAGTTGCAGATTTGAGTCAATCTCCTAATCCTCTACCTCATTGCCACGGGTATTGGCCTCTGTGTAACCCCACCTTTCTGAATGGCTGTTGAAATTATCAATAACCAGGCAGTTGGTGAGCCTAATCTCCATTGTGGCTAGTGAGAAATCTCTATATGAGGGGCGGGGGAGCATATAGGTTGTACACTCCTACGGTCTGGTCATCTATCGTGATGTCAGCTCCTTTAATTTCTGTCTGACCGTTTGTAGCAACAGAAAGCTCTATGCTAGGCACGGAGTTTCTGATTAACATGAGTACTCCTCCCTTGTTTCCCTCTCTATCAAGCCGGAAGGTTTCATCTTCTCTTTCAGAAAATCTGTGGTGTGAGTTTAGGTGTGTTTCTTGAATGCAGGCTATATCAATTTGTTCATCGTGTAATTTTTTAGCGAGCGGTAATTTCTTCTTTAGGACATCCTCTGAATTCCTAAGGAGTATATTGAGTGTTCTTTCCTGGGTGTTTTGGCCAGTAGCATTTTCCCTAATATTTCGCCCCCTGGCTGCACGATGCGGAGATAGGTGACCACCAGTAGCTTTTGGTGGACCCCTTCGAGGCAAGGGGTTTGGCACTCTTCCCACCTGGCATGTCTCCCTGGGTCGAGCTTCATCTCGTTGAGTCATATTTGTGTCTGTCATTTCAAGGCCTTTTACGTTGCACTATGTTGTGCGCATTGCGGCCCAGTGCATCCGTCTTCAGAATGCATTTGTTCGAAACTGCTTTCCTAGCCTCTGGTTTTCCGTGACCTTTCTGCAAGGCAGCAGTTGTTCGACAATGTGTTTCAGATGTAACAACATATTACTCTAATATAAATTAATGCCTTAGTGAGAGTCGGACAGGTCTTGACATATGGATGCGAGTCACGGGCAATGACTAAAACCCATAAAAGCCAGATCCAAACCTCCAAAATGAGGTATCTGAGGAAGGTAGTTGAACTAACAAGAAGAGACATGGTTCGCAACCAGACGATACGCCAAGGCCTAAAGTCCCATCCCCTGCAGACCCAAGTAGAACTGTCCCAACTAAGATGGTTTGGCCATGTCTGCAGAATGGGAGAAGTTCGGCTACCACGACACGCATGGGAAACAAAGAGCCAGGGATCCAGACCCCAAGGACGACCCAGAGTCCGCTGGGAGGACAACATTAGACAATCATTGAAGGACCGAGGACTAGAATGGAACCAGGCCAGGAGGAAGACAGCCGATAGGATAGTCTGGCGTTCTCTCTTCCAAACCTCTACACCTCACGGCAGAAGGGGAACGACTAAGTAAGTAAGAGAGTCGGACAGGAAACGATTATGTCATTCGTGTCTGTCCAAATTATGTTGCACAGACGAGTAATCTTTTTATCTGTCGCTTGACCACACAACTCTACGCAGACCAAAATGGGTTTTACCTACGATAATCTCAGCAAAGTTTTGCCGCGCCTAGCAAATGTGATGCATTATCACCAACAAGGAGTGTCAAATGTTTTGACAATATCAAATATCTGCTTTATACGAGCAGAAAGTAATGTGTCAAGCAGTAAATGCCAGGTTATCGGTACAAAACAAATGAAATGAGTACTGCCATAGTGAATAGGAGTTCGAAAAGGGATCGCTTCAAATCCATCTTGTCACAGTGTGGGTAGGTGGAAATGAGTTACATACAAATTCACCAATCATTTTACGGTCATCGTATCTTGCCTGTATGGGTTCACTCGCTCAGTGATAAAATTAATATGCCGGGCGAGGGTCAATTAGCCATGAAATGACCCGATCGCAGTATGGAAAAAAGTACTCACATCTAAGGAGTGGCTGGGCACAATTTGAAGTGCGTAAAAATAAAGACAGTGGCAGAGAGGGAGAAAATGAAAACAGGAGAATGACCAGTTATGTGACAATTCCCCGCTTTCCCCGCTGATAGTTTTATTTAGTTTATATACTGTGCTTTGTTCAGTTCTCAGTGGTCCTCTTCTGCCTGTCTTACAAGATTGTCCAAAAATTGTTGTTGTTGTTGCTTGGGTTTGCCGTTTTACTTCCTTGTCCAGCTGACTGTACTGCTCGCTATATATTTATTTTAATCTGGAAGACTTTTTAATTCTGTTTCTTCTTTTTCATTTCTTTCCTCATCGCTATGGCGTTTAATGTTCCTGGTGTTATTCAATCTTTTCTCTTCCTTTCCTAGAATCTCAAGTATGACTTGCTGCTTTCCTTATATAGGGTTGACATGGTGTTGATATTGTGGTCAACATCACCCGTCGCTGTCTCTTCCTGGCTCTTGGTAATTTGATGTCGTTTCTTTATATCAACCACAAAAGCTTTTCTGCTAATGGGGTCATTTAATGTGATGATGTTAAACCTTTTTTTCATTTAGGTACAGCTGATCCAGCAGTTCTGAGTTTCACCTTCAATCTTGCTACTACTAAGTGGTGATCGCTTCCTACATCTGCACCTCTTCCTCCTTTCACGTCTTGTAATGAATTCCTCCATCTACCAATAATCATAAAGTTGTCATTCGGGTGTCTGTATCGGCCGTTTGGTGATTCCCATGTTAATTTGTTCATTTCTTTGTGTGGAAAAAGCGTTCCAGAAATGACCAAGCTGTTAATGCTGCTGTTATGATCATTAAGATGATGATGATATAGTCCCTTTAGATGTGAGCAAATAGCGCATGACAGCGCATTGCCTCCCTGATGTAGGCACAAGTCTTCCTCAGTTGTTGTGGTGATTTGTAGAGTGTATTTTGGATGGTTGGGTGCGATGGGAGTAGCTGGTGTCGCAGGTCAGTTAGTCTTGGGCACTGTAACAGTAGGTGTTCAACTGATTCCTCATGGTGGTGGCAGTGCCTACAATTTGGTTCACGTAGTGGGTCTATTCTATTTAAATGTTTATTGATGGGCGCATGGCCTGTTCTCAGCTGGAATACTAGACTCTGATCTCTTCTTTTCCGTTGTTCAACTGGATCTTGAGGGTGTGGCTTCGCTTGATGTTTGAAGAAAGGACGTCCTGTCTGGGAGGTAGCCTACTGTTTTAGCCTTTCTTGCCTATAATGCTGCTGTAGCTTATTAGTTTATCTCCATACTCGTTTTCTGTTCCGCTGCCGCATTTCCCCATTACTCTGTCATTATATGTGTTGTGTTTTCCAGCTTTCGCATTGAGATCTCCAATTTCTATGATAAGATCGTATCTAGGTGCGGTTTCCATTTATTGTTGATAGAATTCGCCTTTGACCTCTTCATTGCTGTCATTTGTTGGTGCATAGTCTTGTATTATTGTGGTTTTGGTGAATCTCTCTCTCAGTTTTCTTTTTATTAATCTATTGTTGATATTTTTCCGTTCCAGTAATGACCTTTCTATTCATTTTTTTTAGAATTATGGCTATGCCTTCATTATGCTGTCCGTCATCCTTTCAAGATTAAAGTACTGTCTCTCTTGTTGCAGTTTTTATTCCGCCTGTCCCAGACTATCTGATCTCACTTATCCTTATGATATTGTGACAGAATAACACCGAACGTGACATTTACCTGTGCGATCCTATAATTCATTCTGCGCTCTTCACTTCAGTATTTCCCATCTCTAACGGTATTTGGTATTTTTCGATTCATTGTTTACACTCCATTAGCTCAATTCTAGTTATGTCAGAACTTCAGCGACCATCGTTTGCAGATTAGGGTAATAAATCCCTTTCGTTTGGACCCGTATTGACACCTGGGATCGGTAGAGAGAAATGTGGTTTAATAATGTGTAATACATTAATAAGAAAACAACCTTGGTGGTGTGTACGGCTTTTGCGCTCAGGCGTATGTCAATCCTTTACTGAAATACAGCTGTCTGCATTAGCTATAAATATATAACGTGACGTATGTATCGTCTGCCCATGCGCAGCCGAGCGGTCAGTTTCCCGTGCGAGTGATAAAATGTAAACAGCCCTGACGGGACGTGCCATGGTTGTGTTCCCGTGGTGAATGTGTTATTCGATATATTTTCTCAGTGGCTTGTAATGAGATTTGGTCGCCACGATTGTATAAGATGTGTTTATGGGCCGTCAAGGGTTACAGCTTCCATGGGAAGCATTGTGACTGTATTTTGAGGTAAACATTTTCGATCGTCAGTATATATTTACATTTGCCGCCATACTTCGTTCACGGCTTGCTTTAACCGGAACGCTAGTCTCGTACGGCCAGAATTGAGATTTATGAATTGTATGGCTCTTACATTGTTTACCACGATGGACTGACACTGGACCTTAATGAATGCAATCTACTTAATGTTATTTATGCTGAATTATTGTTGGAGCTACTGTGAATAAATTTGGATGTGGACCAGTCTTCACCAACTCATTGATTAATCATTAACACTGTTGTACGAGCTAAGAACGATACTGTGTGGCTGTGTTCAGGTGAAAAGTATGATGCTAACCCTTTGTCTACTCAACCTAGCATTCGCGTAAACATCAGCAACGATTGAAGACATACTCACCAAGCCAGAACCTAACTGCCCCCCGCATATAACATTCCTTGATAGCCATTACACAACACGCTGGACACATGGGCTACTCTAGGACACGATCCAGAGTGCGCTCTTCCTTCTTTTGGCCTGGTGTATCTAGGGATGTTGCTACGTATTGTCGCTCCTGTGTTACTTGCCAGGAGGTCAAAGCAAAGGGAGCCTCTCACATGGCACCGATACAGGCTTCAGATATACCTGTACTTCCCTTTGAGAAGATGGCCATAGACATTATTGGCCCACTTCCTGTTATGTCAGCTAGAGGACACAGGTATGTCCTCACATGTATTGACATGTGCACGCGCTGGCCAGAGGCTATACCTCTGAAGAATATCACCACCTCAGACGTGGCTGATGCTCTTTTCTTAATCTTTTCCAGGCTAGGTTTCCCTAGAAAACTTCTATCAGACAGAGGTACTCAGTTTGTCTCCGAGGCCATGACTGGTGTTATGCAACAATTAAATATTGACAGATCGCTTAGCTCCGTGTACCATCCAATGAGCAATGGTATGGTAGAACGGCTAAATAGGACGCTTAAACAATTATTAGGCAAAGTTACAGTCAGCTATCCACAAGACTGGGACAGGGTTTTACCCGCCGTGCTGTTTGCGTACCGTGAGGTACAAAATGAACAGACCGGTTTCTCGCCATTCGAGCTTGTCTTCGGAGCTCAACCTAGAGGTCCTATGTCTCTTATTAAAGATTTGCTCACTGACTCAGAAATGACTCAAGACACCAAGTCATCTTACGAGTATGTCGTAAACCTCCGACGTAAGATAATTGATGCTTGTCAGTTGGCAACAGCATCTTCTGAAACTGCTAAAGAAAAAGCTCGTCAGTTTCAGAATCGTAACAGACGACTAAGACACCTGGTGCCTGGGGATGAAGCTTTTGTACTTCTTCCTAGAAAGGACAACAGATTACTCATTGCTTGGAATGGTCGTTACAGAGTTATTTCACGCATTTCTGATGTTGACTATGTACTTGACGTTAAGGGAAAAAACAAAACTTTCCATATAAACATGCTCAAAGAATTCCATACTCGACCTGAATATCTTCAGGCTGTCTTTCATGCAGTAAATGAACCCACAAGGCATACTACTCATTTTTCTTCCCTGTCTGTGATTCAGGAGGAAGAATCTGCGTTTCCTGACTTACCTATGGATCTTCCTGTCATGCCTTTAACTGTTACTGAGACATGGAAGGATGTTTCTATCTGTACGGATTTATCATCCGACCAACGTCAGCAGGTGTCTGATCTTCTTCAATCTTTCCCAGATGTGCTGACAGATATCCCTGGTCATACATCGGTTATCACTCATGATATCCTCCTCACGGATGATCGACCTATTCGAGTTCGACCATACCCCATTCCTATCCATTTTCAGGATAAGGTTAACAAAGAACTTGACGACATGCTTCGTTTGGGTATTATCGAACCATCAAATTCTGCATTTGCTTTCCCGATTGTCATTGTTAGAAAGAAAGATGACAATATAAGACTATGTATTGACTATCGCAAACTCAATAATATTACTGTCTTTGATGCTGAGCCTTTACCGTTATTAGAAGACCTTTTGCCAAGACTTGCTACAGCTGTTTTTTTCACTAAGTTTGATCTCACTAAAGGATACTGGCAGGTTCCTTTATCGGAAACTGCTAAGCGCCTTACTGCTTTTACAACACCTAAGGGGTTATTTCAATGGAATTATATGTCGTTTGGACTGATGAATGCTCCTGCCACATTCGTCAGGATGATGCGTAAAATTTTTTCTAACAGGTCTGATATTATTACATATATAGATGACATATGTCTCTTTACTACTTCTTGGGAAAATCATTTCTTAGGTCTCACTTCACTGCTGGACACTTTACGTTCACACCATCTAACTGCCAAACCTTCTAAAATTTTTGTCGGTTTTGGAGAAATATCATTCCTTGGTCATAGAGTTGGTCATGGTTTGCTTAAAACTGAACTGTCTAATGTGTCCAAGATTTTGAACATATCTGTGCCCACAACTAAGAAACAAGTGCGCAGTATTCTCGGCCTTATTCAATTTTACAGTCGATTCATTTCGAATCTATCCAATCTCACTGCTGATCTGTCTGCTTTATTAAGAAAGGGCTCTCCCAATCATGTGCACTGGTCTCAAGAGTGCCAAGCAGCCTTAGCTCATATTAAAAGTTTATTTTCAACCCATCCAATATTGAGGTTACCAAATAAAAATTTGACATTCTATCTTCGCACTGATGCGTCTTCCAAAGGTGTTGGTGCTGTATTGATGAAGAATTTTGACGGTACACTTCATCCTAACTTGTACATATCACGGAAGCTGACGGACGCAGAAAGAAAATATCCAGCAATCGAGCGCGAATTGCTCGCCATCGTCTGGGCTGTTTTCAAACTGGAGAGGTACCTTCTTGGATCAAGATTTATTATACAATCAGACCAGCGCTCCCTGTCATTCCTCATGAAATCGAACCACAAGAATCCTAGGGTTGCGCGCTATTCTATTTTGATGCAATCGTTCGCATTTGAGGTCCAAGCTATTCCGGGCACTGAAAATTTGTTAGCTGATTTACTCTCCCGCTGCCCTCAACAAGACTTTAACGATACTAATTAAAATTAGTATGTGATCCAAATATAAGCGCATGGTTGACATTCAGTACTGCTGCGTGACTTTCAAATGTATTTACGTGATCCACTCATTTACATTGGATGATTGACTTTCGATACCTTCATACTATCAGGACCTGAACATTTTGTTGCTTAGTAACAATCTACTTTCGTGTCAAATGAATAACTCTACTTTAGTGCTATAAGCACATGTGAAAGACATATTGTTGCCAATTGTAAACAATGTAGTACCATATTTACCAATAGATCAGTATGAAAACTACATGATGTATAAATTCTTCTAACTTTTTCTTTTTTTTCCTTCTTAATGTTCCCTAAAAGACATAACCTTACTTATATTTCGCATGTTTATTAGTTTGATTCTCTTTATGTAACAATTCTCTTATGCTATAGTGATATCATTACTTTAACATATACATTACAAGATGATCTTTTCTTTATTGCATTATTAGTTTACATTTCTTTGTTTCTGCCTCTCATATTCTTATGATAATGTATTGACTGATGACAGTCTTTTTCATGCACTTTCATTAATATTTCCAGTAGATTTGACTTCGACTGGACTTTGAGAATTTATTGTTCTACGGTTGACGATTTTTATTATGATGTACTTAATTTTGGCCGTTCTTTCATTCGGGGAATGTTTGAAAAAAAAAAACATTTGTTTTTTTTTTCCCCGAGAGGACGGGGTGGTTGTTGTGTACGGCTTTTGCGCTCAGGCGTATGTCAATCCTTTACTGAAATACAGCTGTCTGCATTAGCTATAAATATATAACGTGACGTATGTATCGTCTGCCCATGCGCAGCCGAGCGGTCAGTTTCCCGTGCGAGTGATAAAATGTAAACAGCCCTGACGGGACGTGCCATGGTTGTGTTCCCGTGGTGAATGTGTTATTCGATATATTTTCTCAGTGGCTTGTAATGAGATTTGGTCGCCACGATTGTATAAGATGTGTTTATGGGCCGTCAAGGGTTACAGCTTCCATGGGAAGCATTGTGACTGTATTTTGAGGTAAACATTTTCGATCGTCAGCATATATTTACATTTGCCGCCATACTTCGTTCACGGCTTGCTTTAACCGGAACGCTAGTCTCGTACGGCCAGAATTGAGATTTATGAATTGTATGGCTCTTACATTGTTTACCACGATGGACTGACACTGGACCTTAATGAATGCAATCTACTTAATGTTATTTATGCTGAATTATTGTTGGAGCTACTGTGAATAAATTTGGATGTGGACCAGTCTTCACCAACTCATTGATTAATCATTAACACTGTTGTACGAGCTAAGAACGATACTGTGTGGCTGTGTTCAGGTGAAAAGTATGATGCTAACCCTTTGTCTACTCAACCTAGCATTCGCGTAAACATCAGCAACGATTGAAGACATACTCACCAAGCCAGAACCTAACTGCCCCCCGCATATAACATTCCTTGATAGCCATTACACAACACTTGGGATGACCGCAGACGAGTATCTTGTCAACGGATAATAGTGCTGTCTGACCAGATTGTTAATTGATGGCTAAACCGAGTAACTGAGATAATCCTGTCCGGACAGACTTGTCATAAGAATAATTATCCTAATTAAAGAGATTACTTGTGATAAATTTTGAAGTCATGAGTGTAAACGTGATCGATAATAGACGGAAACTGGCATACCATATAAGGTTATTGTAAACAACATATTTATTTTCGCATTTGTTATGTAGGAATCTTTGGTAAAAGAACGAGAAATATACGCATCTTGCAGGCTATTGGCTTGGCATTTGAAATGTAAAATACAACATTTCTTATTGAAGCCTTGTCATATAGTAGCAATCTAGATTTGGGCCGAATGTTGGCTTATAATTTAGCGCCTAGTGAGTTTACCACACTGTGAAATTCTACTTGTCATGAAGACAGCCAGACAAGCCAGAGTAAGGAATAGGATCAGGATTCCACGTTAAAGNACCGGACAACGTGTGTGAGCATCTTGTATCCATGAAAATCGCAATTACCCCATGATACTACGAGCGAGCAGCCATCACCAACTTGACCGACAATCTTACTGGCAGCTAAGTACCCATTCAAAGCAACAAAGTGAACACTATTTTCAAATCAGACCATTACCAGTGGTGACATTTTAACAACACACTCTATATTCATCCCACCCTTATTTATTTTACAACTGTTAACGATAATTGGCTATTATATTTTGTTATCTGTAAATATACACATTTATAGTTGATTTAGTCATTTTGAGCGAACAGCACCGGTATATCTCCGTCATTTTAAATACTTATAACAGAGCTATTTAAGGAACATTTTACTGAATTAAATCATCAAAACGAGCGAAATCCTAACACATAGAAGGTCAGGAAAAATAAAACGTTTGCACAGTCTGCATCCTATCAGCCGTAGTAGTTGATATCTTTAAATTCCTATAAGGCTTCCAAGAATTGAAGCACCATTCTTCAGTTCACATCACTGCCAAGAGTTATCTTGAGCGAAAGGTAGACAACTTTGAATACCCACAGTAGATACTCTGAATTTAAGCTACGTATGGACCATCACTGCAGAGAAAGGATGTAAATCACGTGACAGATATGTAATCTGTATTTTCTCATTTCGTTGTGTTCTGCCTCAGTTTTCCTGCCTCATTCTTAGTTCTGAAGTTCTAGAACCAAATTCTGACTTCCCACTTACAAATTACCTCCTCTGATGTTTTAAACATCGAACGTTTGTTTCTGTGTATTCCAGAAATCTTATGTTATTGTAAAAAGATTGTCTTGTTCGCTTACTTACATAATCGTTCCTCTTCTACCATGGGGTGTATAGTCTTGCCAGATAGAGCGCCTTACTATCTTTTCGGCTGTCTTCCTCCTGGCCTGGGTCTAATCTAGACTCGTTCCTTCAGGGATTGTCTAAAGTTGTCCTCTCAGCGAACTCTGGGACGTCCTGAAGGTATTGATCCCTGGCTCCTGTTTTCTCATATCTGCCGTGGTAGCTGATCATCTCTCATTCTGCAGACATTACCAAACCATCATAATCAATAGATTGTCACAAACCAAAGGATCACTTACGGGTTCGAAGATGTATATAGTTGACATTACACCTCTTGTCGTATAGTTGACATTACATCTCTTGTCGTATAGTTCTCATTACACCTCTTGTCGTATAGTTGACATTACACCTCTTGTTGTTTTCCTGTTGATTTTTATTTCAATACTTTTCTCAGCCACGTCCGTATTATAATATGTGGCAGCAGACAATCAAAGACTAGTCTCCTGGGACGGATTAAATCAAGAAAAGCCTCTAGGCTTTTTGCTGTTTGCCCCCTCCCCCCCCCCCCCACCCCTTTTACTTAAAATAGGCAATAATTTGTGTTTTAACAAACCCCTCCCAGCAAAATGATTGTATATATTAGTAGAGTATTAAGAGTTTGGTATGTTAGTTTGTTAATATTGCTTCAATCTTTTATTAGTTATTGTTTTTTTAATGTTGTTTTATTGTTATTATTATTACGTTAAACATAATAAAAAATATTTTATTGAAACACTTTTCGTGTTTTTCTTTCATCAATTTCTTCAATACCTAGCAAGAAATCAGTTTTGCTAAGAACAGAAGATTTTCTGCGCATCAATGCCACATTGTACAGTTTAACATACTTCATGGTGCATCGTAGATAGTTTTTAACCCGTTTGAGTGCAGAAAATGACCTTCTCCAGAGCAGTAGGTTGCCAAAAGTGACAACTCGATGCGAAGATAAATGAATGCATTTGGAAAGACTTCTTGTGTACAAGGGTTCTAAATCACGAAGGGCAATTGAAGACTTATTGGTTCCATTTTCATTTTTTAACCCCATCTACTCCCCCAAAATATGCTTTAAAATGATTAACTTCATCAACAAAACTGACACCAAGATCATTTTTGTAAACAGATATGAGTTGGTCAGTCTCTTGTTTAAGCTCATCACTACCCATGGAAAAAAAAAATAATGCAGAGGACTCTAAACTTTGTGATACTAAGGTATAGCTTCAAGCCTCTTTTACAAGGCAATTGACAAGTGTTCAATGATGGGCAGGTAACCTTTATTCTAAAACCTTCCTTAGCACAAAAAACGTGGATTTTACGTAGAGGTCAATTACTGATAAGAAGTGTTGTAGTGGGTTTGGATGTTATTGTATGATTGTTATGTTACCTAGTGTAATGTATGAGCTCAGCTGTGAAGGCTCCTGAGATAAAAATATATGTGAATTACGGAAGGCCTTTCTGCTACCACTTACGACCTCAAACAGACTTATTAGACTATTGTGAATGTTAGCTACGTTAAAAAGTCTAGGGTACTGAAATGTAATGTGTAGTTAATGTAATATACAGACACACACATGTAATCAATAAGTCTAACAATAATAATAAACTCTACAATACACTGAACTAACTCTGGCTGTTATAGTTTAAGTTTTAAAATCTTTTAAATTTATTTGTTCGGAACCAATTTTTATTTTGGTCAGAACATATGAACTGATATGGATTTATCAATGAAATGCATATATATATATGGCATAAAATCAAATGTAATTGGTGTACATAAGTATATTATAAGAATGGTTAATATTACTATTATCTATAATGTCTTTGGGAGAACTAGCACTGGATGTTTCGTTGGGGTGGCATCATCACTCCCAATCTGTGACTATAAAGATCATTGTCCATTGACTTATGGAATGAAGTAAATGTTATATTTCTCAATAGTTATTTCTTTATTTGATGGTGGAATAGTTGTAAATCTCCAGCAGGCCAGGTTTTCACTTATCTCGCCTGTGACGATCTGGTATAGGATTCTTGTGGCCCACTCCTCTCCGTAGCTGGAGTAAAATGGTTAGGCTTCACACACACCAATGTTAGGCGGCACATACATCCGCTTGTGTACTCTTACAAAAGCATTTGGCACCACTTTAGGGCCAAAACAGAAACTTCTGAAACAAAATTTTGTGCCATGTGTCAGTACTCTATCTACTGCGCCACTCTTATACACAACACCACACAACAACATTACACAGACTGGGTCAGATCTCTCTGACCAACATAGCACATCTTACCCAGTTTTTTTCAAATAGTACCAGTTCCCCAAGACTGCATTGCATCTGAGATACGTTCAATAGTTTCCTCTTTCATTCAATAAGATGGGTGATATGTTCCCACTGATCTCAATAATAGATCCGCCTTCCATAGTCTTAGTTAGGTTTCCATATATTATTTGTTTGTCTCCAGGCCCTGAACTGCGGCTGGGGACCTAGATCAAGCACTTACTTGTCGTAATCATTTTTCATGATATGGCAGTATCAATCACTCAAAATATTAAAATAAACAAGATAAATGCTTTTATCCTTACCACAATTCAGAATTGCGAACACAGTACTTAATACTAGCAAAACTCAGCTGAGCTGCTGGCTAGAGTATGGCGTCCCACTGAATTTTATGTATTATTTCCTGGAAAACACCACTAGCAGTTAAGAACTGTGTTACAGGACAGACTTCTATCGAATGGCACAAATGTGCGTCTCTTTCTCGCTAATATAAAAATGCGTTGGCCAATCAGATCAGAAGACTAAGCTTTTCAATTTAAATTTTGGAAATAAAGTCAAAAGTACATCTCATTTTTTCAAATGTACGTCGGTCACATTTTGGCTTTTCCCCAATTTCACTTGTTGTTTTGGGCTAACTACATGTAAAATCTGCACAAACCTGCCTCCTAAGTTATTTTTAGCCACTATCTACCGAGTTTGCCCCGCTAGTTCATTGCAGTTTGATTTTTGCATTTTTCTGTCTCAAGGACGCAAAAATGTGACTTTAGTGAAAGTATGCACAACAATACTGTTCGCTAGTCTGATTAGAACAATACGGTCTTTCGTCAATATCGTTCGTGTTATCTGTCCGTCTGTATAATTAAAAGTATATTATTTGTCAGCTTAAGATGGGCTATCAAACGAGCTAGGTTTTATTTTCATAACTTTATTATTAAAGAAAAACCTACTTTTCTCAAGGTTAGTTTTTTTGAATTTTGTTTTGAACCTTTGGGTATGGCATTAGCCGCTATATTCGAACAAAACAACCAAGTGCGATAAAACGTCTAAGATACGACTGTTTCTAACAAGAGCTAAGGTCTTTTTCTGTCCATTTCCTTACATTGTGTCAACTAGTGGCGTGGTTTTTTTTTCTTTAAACTACAAATTGCGTCTTTTTGCCTTTCTAGATTCAAACACGTGTTCAGACCGTCATAATGATTTTTATCTCCGTTTCCCTCCCGTCTAAAAGGGTACCGTTTCGTCTGCATGTCTAACTAGTTAGTTTCAATGGCGGTAGGAAACGCTGGCATAGGCGAGCATGTATCCTAGTATCTTACGCATTATTTTATCCTTACATGTTATCTTTATAATTGGAGATATTTTAACGTTGTATCACGGTAAATTCATCACACATCTCCCCACTTGAGAACATGCACTACTGCAAGTTCCAAAACCAGTGATACACATAGATAAAATTAATCTCACGCCTGCCAACTACTCTAATTTTGATCACAGGGGTGCCTACTGAGGAAATCTGCACCGACATTCAATGACCCCGGGATATACTCAATAATAAACTGATAAGGTTGCAACAATAAAGACCATCTTAACAATCTTGCATTTTCATGCTTGGCCTGAGATAAGAACACTAGGGGCTGATGATCCGTCTGGACCACAAAAGTCCTACCATACAGATAGATTTGGAACTTTTTTATTGCCCAGATTAACGCTAAACATTCTTTTTCGCTTGTGGAATATCCTTGCTCCGCTTTATTCAATTTGCGGCTTGCATAAGCGACTGGGTTCAGTTCCCCATTGGGTGAAGATGACCTTTGCAACAGAGCCGCCCCCAGGCCTACATTACTTGCATCTGTTCTCACCACAAAGTCCTGTGTCAAATCAGGCAATTTGAGAATAGGCTTGCTAGTGAGTTTTTCCTTTAACTCTTGAAATGCCAATTCACATTGCGCAGTCCAAACAATTTTATCTGGATTTCCTTTGCGAGTCAGATCAGTCAGAGGAGCACATATAGAGTTAAAATTTTTGATATATTTTTGGTAAAACCCACATAACGACACGAATGATCGCACGTCTTTTTTTGTTTGTGGTCTAGGTGCTCTCTGCAGTTTTTCCAAGTTCTTGGGGTCAGGGGTCATGTTACCCTGATATACAGTGTGTCCCAAGAATTCCAACTCTTTGCATCCAATACAACATTTTGTTGGTCTAGCAGTTAAGTTCGCTTCCCTAAGCCTATCAAATAACATTTTCAGAGAGTTAATGTGTTCTTCAAATGTCTCTGTGGCGACGAGAATATCATCCATGAAATTCGTGATACATGGATTATTCAGGGGATCCAACAATTTGCGCATCATCCTTGAAAATACACTCGGAGCATTTTTCAATCCGAATGGTAGCATGTTGAATTCATAATGTCCTTCCGAGGTGCTAAAAGCTAAATAAGGTCTAACTTCAGGCTTCACTGGAATCTGGTAATAGCCTTTACTAAGATCCACCTTCGAAAAGTATTTTGCCTTGTTCAATCTGGCAAATAACTGTTTTGTGTCTGGTAATGGATCCACTTGTCCTTCTGTGACAGCATTCAGTTTCCTGTAATCTATGCACAGTCTATGTTCCCCAGACGGTTTCCTCAACAAAACTACACTGGAGCTAAAAGAAGATTCACTGTGTGAAATAATCCCCTCTTTCAACAAATAATCTATTTCTTCTTTCAATGCCTTCTCCTTCGCGAACGGAACAGAATAGGCTCTCATACAGATTGGGTTTGAGTCTACCAGCTTCATGTCATACTGTAGCAAATTTGTATGTCCTGGTTTATCTGTTAATACATCTGTATGTTCCTCCAGAACCTGTTGAACTCTCTCCCTCTGATTTTTAGTCAGGTGCTTACTGACTTTTACTTGTGCAGCTGTCTCACAGGGATGTAATGGGTATTCATGTGAGGTGAGTGGTTCCTTTTTCATTTTAGTGGCGATAGCCAAGGTCAGTAAGGGGGTGCTTTCCTGGAGTGGTCTGTCCAGATACTTCTTTAAAAGGTTTACATGATATACCTTCTCCTTCCCCTTTTTGTCAATTTTATAGTTTGTTCTAGACACCTTCTCTAGAACCGTATATGGACCTTGCCATCCAATTTGTAATTTATTCTGGCTGCCGGGTAGTAGAAGAAGCACCTTCTCTCCCACAGCTAGTTCTCTGTCCTTTGCTTTCCTATTAAAATACGCTGCATGTTTCTTCCTGGCTTGTCTCAAATTATCATTTGCCAGTTTCCATCCAGCTTTCAGACGAGTGGTCAGTTCGTTCACATATTGATATGATGAGGTAACAGTCTCTTCTGCTTTCTCATCTGTCCAGGTCCTTAATAATGCTTCTAATGGACCTTTTATTGGCCTCCCAAATAGCAGAGTTGCGGGAGCCATCCCGGTTGAACTATGTGGTACCTCCCGATACGCAAACAACGCGGCGGGCAGAAATTGATCCCACATATCCGGTTTTTCATGTGCCAGCTTCCTCAGGATAGAAATGAGAGTCCCATTGAACCTCTCTACCTGGCCGTTCCCTTGTGGATGGTACGGACTACAATGAAAGTGTCTGGCTTGAAATAGCTTAAAAACTTCTTCCGTTAGTTTCCCCTTGAACTGTGAGCCATTATCAGTCAAGATTTGATGCGGGAATCCTAATCTTGTGAATATTGTAAGTAGTGCCTCTGCTACATGTTTTGAATCAATTGATGGCAGGGCTACCGCCTCTCCCCACATAGAACAAGTGTCCACCAGAGTAAGGATGTAACTGTTCCTCCTCTTGGTCCGAGTGAGAGGTCCCACAATATCCACTGCAACCCTCTCAAAAGGTGTTCCCACTATGGGCATTTCCCCTAGAGTTGCAGGAGCAGTCCAATGCTTTGGAGCTACCCTTTGACATTCTGGACAGGATTTGACATATCTTTTTATATCCTCCGTTATCCCTGGCCAGAAGTAATGACAAGCTATACGCTGTCCTGTGGCGCTGATCCCCATGTGACCACTGAAGGGAATCGCATGCCCGAGTTCCATCACTTTATCCCTATATGAAGTGGGAAGAACCAGCTGGTTGTGACCATTTGTTCCAGTTCCGGCCTTCCTGTAGATCAATTTGTTCTTCATAAAGTACTCTCCTTTGCTTGGAGGTGTGTGGCATTTGGGCAATTTTTTTAAAACATGGCTTGAGTGTCCTATCCTCAGCCTGCGCCTTCCTCATCTCCTCTGGATGAGCATTTATAGGTTCACCTTCTTCCTCCTTTTTCTGTGATCTGGTCTGCACTGTCGCCATGATCACAGGTCTCTCGGGATTCCCCAAGAAGACGTACCTACACCCCAATATCAGAGGGTAGATTGGTTCATCTATCACTGCTGCTCTGATTTCTCCTTCCACATAGCGAGTTTTCACCGTTATCCTTGCGATGGGAAGTGTCATGAGTGGTATGTCCTTAGTCGCCCCTTGTATTTCCACTGTTTCTGTGGTATACTGACTTGGGTCCACTAGGCTAGACTTCACAACTGAATCATAATCCAAACCTGTATCATATAGGCACCTTGTGGTGACCCCATTACAAATAACATCCTCACAAACTGGGGGGTGATAAGGTTCCTGCTGTCCATTAGGATTAACCTTTAATCTTTGATTCCCCGATTTCATTGCAGCAATGTTTGAAGGTTTCCTTTTACAAAATTCGGTGTTATGGTTGTCTTTCTTACACCATTTGCACCATCTCTTTCCTTGGTTAAACGGTTTTCTTTCATTATATTTTTGGTCATTGAACTGTGAGTTTCTGTCACGATAATCATTTCGTGGCCTATCAAAGTTTGTCCTGCCTTTATTACCTTGTTCTCTGTTATCAAATTTACTAAATTGCTGTGGAGCTTTAAAATTTTCTATGTGCTTCTTTTTAGTGCCACTTACCTCTGCCTGGGCTGCCTGATACCTCTCAGCGACATTTAAAACCTCCCCCAACCTCTCTGCACCTTGTTCCATGAGAAATTTTCTCAAGTCTGGAGCCATGGACTCTCTTAATTGCTCTATCATGATCATCTCTTTAAGATCTTGGGTCTTCCCCAGAGCAGTCCATTTCTCCAAATAGGTTTCCAGTCTGGCAGAGAATTGGTGGTATGTCTCCCCAGACAAAAGTTTGGCATTTCTAAACTTCTTACGATAGAATTCACCATTCTTTTCATATCTCAATAACAAAGCCTGCTTTAGCATGTCATAATTGTCTTGGTCGTCTCTATTCATCTTAGCAAAGACTTCATAAGAAGTACCTCTAAGCCCTTGTGATAACTTAAGACTCCACCTCTCTCTCTCTAACCCATACGTAGTAGCTAATAATTCGAATCTACTGAGGTAGCCCTCGATGTCATCGTCTTTCTCAACAAAATGGTCTAAATGAAACCCCATAGCTGAGGTTGAGGCTCCCTGACTAGGCGTAGCATCTGAGGCAAAAGGGCTGGCACCATTTTCAGGAGCATGGCCTTGTAATTCCAGCTCCCTTAGTCGTAATTCGTGCTCCCTTTGCAATCTTCTATCTTCTGCTTCCCTTTCGGCAGTCAATCTCTTTTCTTCTGCCTCCCTTTCGGCCTTTTTTCTTCTGCCTCCCTTTGCTGTCGTTTTTCTTCTGCCTCTAATTGGAGCCTTTTACTCTCCCTATCTGCCTCCAATGCTTTAGCCTCTTTGTCAGCCTCAATCTGCAACCTCTTAAGTTCTTTATCAGCCTCAATTTGTAACCTCTTCTCTTCAGCTAACCTCCTATCTTCCCTTTCAATATACTTGTCACATTCTGAAGTTACATACTGAATTAAAACCTGACCCTCCATGTTCATCTCCTTCGCCGTCAGCACAGCAGCCGATCTAAATTTTGCTAGATCTGCCATACTTTAACATACAAATTAACAATGACTAAGGTAATCTCAAGTATATAATGACTAAGGTAATTCTAAGTATATAATGACTAAGGTAATTCTAAGTATATAATGACTAAGGTAATTCTAAGTATATAATTACCAAGGTAATATATTAATTAATTAATCAACTAATTACCACTGGCTGTGAAGATTCATCAACTTTTATTTTCCACTTTTTATTTTAAGGGACACTTTTAAATTTATACAACTCTGTCCCCACTAGTTTAATTCCCACACCAGGAGATCCTACTATCTTTGATAAACTTAATCCCCGGACAAGACCCCAATATTTGTAGTGGTTTTTGATGTTATTGTATGATTGTTATGTTACCTAGTGTACTGTATGAGGTCAGCTGTGAAGGCTCCTGAGATAAAAGTTTATGTGAATTACAGGAGGCCTTTCTGCTACCACTTACGACCTCAAACAGACTTATTAGACTATTATGAATGTTAGCTACGTTAAAAAGTCTAGGGTACTGAAATGTAATGTGTAGTTAATGTAATATACAGACACACACATGTAATCAATAAGTCTAACAATAATAATAAACTCTACAATACACTGAACTAACTCTGGCTGTTATAGTTTAAGTTTTAAAATCTTTTAAATTTATTTGTTCTGAACCAATTTTTATTTTGGTCAGAACATATGAAATGATATGGATTTATTAATGAAATGCATATATATATGGCATAATCAAATGTAATTTGTGTACATAGGTATATTATAAGAATAGTTAATATTACTAATATCTATAATGTCTTTGGGAGAACTAGCACTGGATGTTTTCGTTGGGTGGCGTCATCACTCCCAATCTGTGACTATAAAGATCATTGTCCATTGACTTATGGAATGAAGTTAAATGTTATATTTCTCAATAGTTATTTCTTTATTTGATGGTGGAATAGTTGTGAATCTCCAGCAGGCCAGGTTTTCACTTATCTCGCCTGTGACGATCTGGTATAGGATTCTTGTGGCCCACTCCTCTCCGTAGCTGGAGTAAAATGGTTAGGCTTCACAGACACCAATGTTAGGCGGCACAGACATCCGCTTGTGTACTCTTACAAAAGCATTTGGCACCACTTTAGTGCCAAAACAGAAACTTCTGAAACAAAATTTTGTGCCATGTGTCAGTACTCTATCTACTGCGCCACTCTTATACACAACACCACACAACAACATTACACAGACTGGGTCAGATCTCTCTGACCAACATAGCACATCTTACCCAGTTGTTTTCAAATAGTACCAGTTCCCCAAGACTGCATTGCATCTGAGATATATTCAATAGTTTCCTCTTTCATTCAATAAGATGGGTGATATGTTCCCACTGATCTCAATAATAGATCCGCCTTCCATAGTCTTAGTTAGGTTTCCATATATTATTTGTTTGTCTCTAGGCCCTGGACTGCGGCTGGGGACCTAGATCAAGCACTTACTTGTCGTAATCATTTTTCATGATATGGCAGTATCAATCACTCAAAATATTAAAATAAACAAGATAAATGCTTTTATCCTTACCACAATTCAGAATTGAGAACACAGTTACTTAATACTAGCAAAACTCAGCTGAGCTGCTGGCTAGAGTATGGCGTCCCACTGAATTTTATGTATTATTTCCTGGAAAACACCACTAGCAGTTAAGAACTGTGTTACAGGACAGACTTCTATCGAATGGCACAAATGTGCGTCTCTTTCTCGCTAATATAAAAATGCGTTGGCCAATCAGATCAGAAGACTAAGCTTTTCAATTTAAATTTTGAAAATAAAGTCAAAAGTACATCTCAATTTTTCAAATGTACGTCGGTCACATTTTGGCTTTTCCCCAATTTCACTTGTTGTTTTGGACTAACTACATGTAAAATCTGCACAAACCTGCCTCCTAAGTTATTTTTAGCCACTATCTACCGAGTTTGCCCCGCTAGTTCATTGCAGTTTGATTTTTGCATTTTTCTGTCTCAAGGACGCAAAAATGTGACTTTAGTGAAAGTATGCACAACAATACTGTTCGCTAGTCTGATAGGAACAATACGGTCTTTCGTCAATATCTTCCGTGTTATCTGTCCGTCTGTATAATTAAAAGTATATTATTTGTCAGCTTAAGATGGGCTATCAAACTAGGTAGGTTTTATTTTCGTAGCTTTAGTATTAAAGAAAAACCTACTTTTCTCAAGGTTAGTTTTTGAAAAATTTGTTTTGAACGTTCTAGTATGGCATTTGCTGCTATATTCGAACAAAACAACCAAGTACGGTAAAACGTCTAAGATACGACTGTTTCTAACAAGAGCTAAGGTCTTTTTCTGTCCATTTCCTTACATTGTGTCAACTAGTGGCATGATTTTTTTTTCTTTAAACTACAAATTGCGTCTTTTTGCCTTTCTAGATTCAAACACGTGTTCAGACCGTCATAATGATTTTTATCTCCATTTCCCTCCCGTCTAAAAGGGTAACCGTTTCGTCTGCATGTCTAACTAGTTAGTTTCAATGGCGGTAGGAAACGCGGGCATAGGCGAGCATGTATCCTAGTAGATTCAAAGATATCTCAAGAGATGGGAGGTTTCATTTTTATGATTGCGCCCACAATTACAAAAAAAAGGAATCAAGAACGAAGGTTTACAGTTAACCAGCGATTCAGACAACATTATTGTTAGCAGTAAGAGAAGAGATACACAGAGATTTTGGTTTAGGACCAGGATAAACAACCCAGGAGCTGCTAGGATTCATTGACCAACCTACTGAGCTCTCTAAGGATCTAACATGTCTGTTTTCAGTTTCAAAGTTTTTTTTGGGGAAATTCAGAATAATTAGAGAATATATTTAATGTTGTTTTCACTACTGTTGATCTTTCCATCGCATTGCCATCTGTAGAGTGGTGGGAGAAATATAAACTGAATATTAGTACTGAATTTAAACATCACTTAAACACGAAGAGAGAGAGGGAGAAGTGAGAGAGAGAGAGGAGTGAAGAGAGATCACTCCACCAACATATAACAGTTCACTAATATAGTGAATGTTAGTAAGCTACCTCAAGTGTACTCGGTTGTGAACGAGAAAAAAAGTAGCTTTTATATAACCAGGAAACATTTCAGTGCTTTCGTCAGGGCTAACTCCGAAATTTCCCTAGCATAAATTAGTTTTTTTTCTTATTTCCTGCTCCGTCCTTCCAAAGATATTCCAAATCACTCCCCCGAGATCTACCTGCAGATCGAAATCAAAAAATCAACCGGTTGTCGACCCAATGTTGGACAGAGTAAATGTTAATCAACAGACTAAGAAAACAGCACTGTTCCCACAAGCTCATAAGGAGCTAATGGAGGAGTTGATAGTCCATATATCTAAAGAGAAAAGACACGTCATTGTTTATAAGGTTTGTCAATATATTTAATGACGATTCACTTAATGATCGGTGATGGATTACATTTTTTGTCGTTATTTAATGTTTTTGTCACCATATAATGCGTTTCTACTGTTTTGTTCACCAATTAACTTTGTTATGTGTTGTCCACCATTATCGGTTTTTAATGTTTTTGTGTCACTCATTATCGTTGTTTAAAAAAATGTTTTTGTCAACCATTATCGTTGTAAATAATGTTTGTCACCATTATCGTTGTGAAAGATTTTTTGTCACTATTATTGTAAATAATGTTTTTATTACTGTTTAATATCGTTGATTAAAAATCATGTCACCACTAATATGGTTGTTTATGTTTTTGTTATCTATTATCGTGGAGTTACATATTAGTGACATCATTTATGGTTGTTTACTATTTTTTTCACCCTAGAATCCGTCTATAAAACATATGATATTTATTTATCATCGTTGTTAACACAATCACTCATCACCAATCAGACTTTTCTTAGAACAAGTGATCATTAAAATTTACAAAACCCAACAACACCTGAGCCATCAGTTCACTCTCACCATATCCCTGTCATGTTCCGTCATCTATTTTCTCTTCTTCCACGGCTAAATTTACAGTACAACCTATTCTAGAGTCTTTTTCCTCCGTTTCAACACTCCCACCATATCCCTGTCATGTCCGTCTCTATTCTCTATCATATGTTTTCTTCAACTTCAACAGCTTTTAAGTCTCTATCTATGTTTTCTTACCGTTCAACATCCTCACCATATCCCTGTCATGGTCCGTCTCTATTTCTCGTCTTCTTCACACTGCTGTTTAAGTCTCTATCTATGTTTTCTTACCGTTCAACATCTCACCATATCCCTGTTCATTCCGTCTCTATTTCTCTCTTCTACACAGCTAGTTTTAAGTCGCTCTCTATGTTTTCTTACCGTTCAAACATCTCACCATATCCCTGTCATGTCCGTCTCTAACTTCTCTTCTTCACAGCTGTTTAAGTCTCTAATCTATGTATTTTCTTACCGGTCAACATCTCACCATATCCTATGTCATGTCCGTCTCTATTTCTCTTCTTCACGGCTGTTTTAAGTCTCTATCCTATGTTTTTCTTACCGTTCAACATCTCCCACGCATATCCCTGTCATGTCCGATACTCTATTTCTCTTCTAAACAGATGCTTGTAAGTCTCTACTATGTATTCTTACCGTTCAACCATCTCACCATATCCCTGTCATGTCCGTCTCCTATTTCACTTCTAAACAGATCCTTTTAAGTCTCTATCTATGTTTTCTTACCGTTCAACATCCACCACCATATCCCTGGTCATGTCCGTCTCCTATTTCTCTTCTTCACGGCTGCTTAAGTCCCTGCTATCTATGTTTTTCTTACCGTTCAACATCTCACCACTATCCTTGTCACATTCCGTCTCTATTTCTCTTCTACACAGCCTGTTTAAGTCTCTATCTATGTTTTTTTCATACCGTTCAACATCTCACCATATCCCTGTCATGTCCGTCTACTATTTCACTTTCTTCACAGCTGTTTAAAGTCTCTATCTGTTGTTTTCTTACGTTGGCAGATATTTCAGAACACGGCGACTACATATTATGTTATTGCTTTTTTTTTTTTTTTTTTCTGTTTCTTTTTGTTTAACGCTTGGATTAATATGACTTGTGTATTTTTTCTCTTTTTTTTTTCGTGCTGTTAACTCCTATAATTCCTGGTTATCTGTTTTGCCGCCATTAACGCCCACGTACTAGATAGCATTTAAGTGAGCTTAACCCACATGTGGTGTATGTACAATGCATTTACTGAGGGAAAAATTGTTAGTATTTCCACATTACTCAACAGAGCACACCCGCTTCGTACTAGATAACTTTTTTTTTTCGTTTGCATCCTAGCGTACTCCGCTTTTAGAGCACTCTCTTGTGGAAGCAAAGTGACATGGTTCCTACAAACCAGGTCGAGTCACTTCTGCCTGCCTACCCCAGCTTTAGAAATTGTTTTCCTGAATTTATTGCTTAGTTTAACAGAAAGAAAAGTCAGTCCGATGGAAGGGAACTTGTCTTCACCTCACCTCTCCCTCAACTCAATAAATAGTGATACCGTAGTGATAGTGAAAGTCTCTAACGCACGCACTCCCCTACGACAGTGTCCCTGCCTATGGGACTACGTTTTACCGTTATAACTTCCCGGTCCTCCTGCAAATAATGTCTCATGCCATTATAACACTATAACTACCAACCCTGCCAAAAAACAGATCAATTCCACTTCTTATGTATTTTTATTTACATATTTGTTAATTTTTAGTTTTCTACCAAAGTGAAAATCTCGTGTGGGCTTGATGCCCTGAGCTACTGTCTACTGTTTTCATACATATAAGGTGTGTCCCTGTACTGCGGGATTTCAAATAGAAAATTTCATTTTCTACTAGACTGTCCAAAGTATAAAGTTTCAAAGAAAAATGTAAGTTCCAAATCAAAGTTTCCAAATCTGCATAATAAATCAAAAACAACTTTTTATAGACTCTAACCTGTCAACACACAGCCAAACCAAAACCGCCACACAACAGTTTGTTTATATTATATATCTGTCCGTCAGAATTGGACCGTTCAAATTTTTCTTCCATTTTCCATCACTCTCATCTCCCCTGTCTATTTATTCTCTGCATTTTTTGCTGGCAACA
Source organism: Oreohelix idahoensis (assembly GCA_024509875.1). NCBI lineage: Eukaryota > Metazoa > Mollusca > Gastropoda > Stylommatophora > Oreohelicidae > Oreohelix > Oreohelix idahoensis. The sequence goes on from JAMPIV010002958.1 coordinate 178,553, forward strand.
GAACTCCGAACAAATAGTCCAATGATCCCTCCCACTTGTCCACACTTCACTTCCTTATGTCAAACAGACAAGCGTATATGTCTCCTCCAGCGAGATTTAATACGAAATCACTAAAACGTGGTTAATACCCACAATGAACTCCAGGTAATGCATGCCGCAATGAAGTGTTATTGCTAAAAATGTGCCGTATTCAATATTCCGCGCTACGACAGTTGCATGGGCATGAAATACAGGTTTAATAATTGTAACTTACCCCGCGTATTGAGTCCTAGCACCGCACGTCATCGATTTCACTGCGCACAACACGCCATTCTGACTACACAAATGCGCTGAAAATTGTGTTTATAACCCAAAACACACCAGGTAATTAATCAGGTAATCTTAGGTCCTTTTGGGCGATATTTGTAGAAGTGACTATTGCAAAAGCGTGATAATGCGAAACATGACAGATATCCACAAATAATACATAGAGGGAAAAGGAACTTTGAATTCATCTACTTCTCGGCTGTCCAAGCCGGCATGAAACAAATTCCCCATAAGCAATATAGATGTTCATAAAATCCAGCACTTTTTGAATGCTATTGGGCTAGCATTTGAGACCATCCTCATGCATAGACTGAAAGTAGCGAATAGAACCCTAGCACATTTCGGACAGAACCACACTCACTGCATTCTCCCGACTTCGTTCAAGTAGCGACCATCCCTGTCTAATCTCTGGATCTTTCTGGTCTCTGTTTCCTCTCTTGAAGTCGATAACGTTTCAGTTGTTGAATCTTCTTCCCACCAATAATTTTTCCCATCCGTTACCCGATATTGAACTGCCGTCTCCATTCTGTTTAGAACAGTTTTTGATGTTGACCTGAATTGAATCGATCTCATCTGTTTTTAATCAAGGTCTGCGCCTATCTCATCCCCTTTTATTGTCCATCCCACTTCCTGGTATGGTAATCCTTGACAATTAGATCCGCACATGTTCTTGAGTGGGTTACCTTTGATGTACTCTATTTTTCATGTGATTGATGTGTAGGTTTCAACGCCCACGTTTGAAATTTTACTTGGCTGATCTTTCACTTTTGGTTAACCATGTCACTAGTGTCGCTGATTTGTTACAAATTGGTTTAACACCCTCTTCTACGTTACTATGCTTACGACCTTCTATCTTCTAGACACTATAAACTTCCGTTACCCTCGCCCTCTTTCCCCGGTTTTCAGGGACAAGTCGCTGATGAAATTACGTGCCTGACATGCTAGCACACTCCCCCTTTTCTTTTTTAAAGTAAAGAACTGTTAGAGATATGAATGCTGTAATCGATAGCGCTTGAAACCAAAGACCGGTAGGCCCGTGGCTCTACACCGAATCCGAAATTTATACAGATGAGCGGATCTCAATTCAATGGCTGTAATGGCGCAGATAATCTCTGGATACATGCTACAATGTTTAGGACACACGTGGAACCCACGTTTGCGATTTCTGCATGTTCAACAAAAACGAGGGGCGCCGGTTGAGATTAAAGCGCAGTGCTTCAATTTCCATCTGTCCACAGTAGGGGCGATCCCTTTCATGTGCATCTAAACACATTCCAATGTGACATGGGTTGGTGGCAAGCAACTAGAATATAAATCCGATAACCGAGATCTATGGGACACTAATAATGTGTCCCCTGGTTTATTTTTTCCAGTTCTAGTTTGGGCTTCCATCATTCAAGATGGTAAAGGCTCATGTTAAGTTCAGCCTGGCGACAAAAAACAAAATTAAAAAAAAAATATAAAAAAAAAAAAAAAAAAATGGGGGGGGGGGGGGGGGGGGGGGGAGGGGGGGGGGGGGGGCGGGGGGGGGGGGGGGGGGGGTGGGTATAAGCTATACCATGCCTATTTATTTCCTGTAATGTGTTTTCCTT